>JACMZG010001870.1:53008209-53317320 GCA_018340805.1 Microvelia longipes | reverse complement strand
AAAGATTTATAATTTCTAAATAAAAGAAAAAAGGCGTGCTATTAGAAAAACGTGCCATTATTGACAACATCCAGACAAATACTTGGTTTGCATCGTTACTCTGCGCAATGCAATGCGCAGATACTACCGCAACTACCTCTATTTACATTAAAAAATATTTAGTCTATGCGAGAGATGAGAGGTTATAACTAACATACACAACCAAGTAATTATAGAACTAATAATCAATCAAAGTTAAACTAAAATACAAAAACACTTTTACAACATAACTGAAGAATTCATAATTATGTACTTTCAGCACATTGAGTCTAATTATGCTGATAATTGTATTATCAGCATCTTTACAAAAAAATTAGCAATAATTTAAAGCGAATGTAAAAAATAGCTAATTCTTTCTTTGAAAAATTTAAAAATCGGAAAAGCAATAAAATATTTTACAATAGTAATGGAAGTAATAAGAATTATTAACTAAATATTTGTTGTGTCGTCTTTGATAATATTTCACAATAATTAGCATTGATAAAGGCACATATGTCTTGTGGAATATTATTTGGTTTTGATAACAATTTCAAACGTGTTTATTGATAAAAACTTTAGTCATTATAATTGTCTACGACAGAGCATGCCGGACCCGCACAGCATTCCATCTGAACCTGAGTCCGCATTTCAGATCGGGCTTTAGATTTCGTTCAATTCTTCCACCCAAGTTGGCAACACTGAAGGCAGTTAGTTTTTGAAAAGTTTCCAGGAAAAGTTTGCACCTGCCGCCATCTTGTAGCTCTGTGATATAGCATTTAATTCCTTTTACGTTTACCATAAATTTAGTGAAAGTGCACATTTTTGGAGGATTTCTAAACTTACATCCAGCCTATGAGGATAAATAAACAAACTCGGCTGAAGATGAGATGATCTGCACCGTGATCAGCAGCTGAACCACGGGACTCGCGAGCGCGTCTTCGGTCAGCTAAGTGCACTAAGCTAAATTAAATATTGGCCAAATTAACTTAGTTTCATAATTTCTAGCTATTATTTATTTAAATATAATTGGTACCTGTTCTTATAGACTAGGACTTATTTAATGTGTAAAATCTAATATATAACCTGCTCTTACTTATACTACTTGGTTTCCTGTCTTATTATTATTGTGCTTCCCTTAGTTGTAGTTGCAGTCAGGCGCAAGCCCCTGTCGCTACATAATTCTGGTCCTAGCGAGCGTGGATTTGTTAAAATTATTTGTAACTTTTTCGTATTTACTTTCTGTCAGAGCGTAGGAAGTAGTAGGTAACCATAGAGAAGGTTATATAGTAGATGTATTTTAGGTGGAATAAATTGTACAATTTAATAATTAATAATAATTTATTTATAATTTTGATTAATATTTATTACATTGTTGTTAATATTAGAGATATAAATACAGTCCAAAGGCTCTAATTGATAATAATATTACACAAAGAACTAGTCAAATTGTTACCTATGAATTACGTCAATAAAATAATCAATAAAATAATTTTCACTATTCACAATCACTTATTTATTTTAGTAATCACTATTATTACGTACCTAGTCACTATTATTATTCCTATTTATTTTATTAACTATATTTTGGTCACTAAGATAAATCATAAAGACGACGAATTTTCCGTCTATGATTTCTGAGAATTTTCGGCACTATTTTCACTTAATACTCACTATATCACAGGGTATAAATTTATTATATTTGTTAATTTCGTGTTAAAATTAAGTATATTATTAACAGGTAATTATTTTGTTAATTTTTTTAATTAATCAATTAATTAATTTTAATTATCAATTTCCTGTTTTCAAGGTTGAATTTATTATCATTAATCTTCTTCTTTGTTTTAATTAATTCTTCAAAATGTCGGACAAATCTTGAATTTTAATGGTAATCTTGAAACCCAGGTTCATTTGCAGTCACATCTGGAATCCTGAATCTTTTGTGAGGAAATTGCTTAGCGGGTTTAATCGACTTGTTCTACATTTTAGTATCACGGTAATATTTAAAATACTTATAATTTATGTTGTATTTTGTTTTATTTGTATTTTATACTGTAAATTGTAATGAAATTGAAGTAAAAATAACATTTTCTGAGTTATTTCTTTGTAACCTTAATAATTTATTTTTTAATGTATATTATTTATTTGTAAAACTTGTACAATTATTTTATATAGGATTTAAATTTATATTATTTTATTTATAATTTTACTGTGTTAGCATGAACGAGGAATTTTCTCATCTTTTTAATTCCAACATTACATGACAAGAGGGTAACGACGACCGGCCGCCAAACCCTAACGGTGATGGGAACTTAAGTGACAATAAGGTTCATAACAATGGTGACAACAGGCTGAATGATGCGGCGAATGACGTAATAACCAATTATAGGAGAAAACTTAAAACGGTCTCAGCTGACTTACAAGAAATATATGCCATGGGAGTTGCCGCGGAGAATAATAGTGGGAGGATTCTTGCCTTCAAATCTATATCTCGAAGTGCTCAATCCTTATATGATCGGTATCGAACTCTATACGAAGAGCTGATAGATGTAGGAGGGAATCAACTTACAGATAAGGACGAAGAGCGACGTGATGAGGCGAAATCCTTTTATTACTCTATATGTATGTCGATAGACAGGTTGGACCTTAATAACTCTAACGCTGAGAGTACTAGAGACAGTTTAAATAGAACTATGTCCAATCGAACACGCGCCAAATTGCCTCAAATACCTATTCCTACATTCGACGGAGAGCGCACTAAATGGCAACACTTTAAAGATAGTTTCACCTCATTAGTCATTAACGATCCCGACCTGCTTACAATAGATAAGTTTCACTACCTTAATTCAAGTTTAAAGGGTTCGGCGTCATCGATTATCTCTAGGTTTGCGATAACTGAGGCTAATTTTACCGTGGCCTGGAAGGCTTTGCTGGATCAATATGACAATCAGCGCCTTCTTGCTACATCTTACTTGGATAAGTTATTTAACTTAAAACCTACTCCTTACAAACCATCTACTGAACAGCTTACTGTTATTACAGGTCAAATTTCAGAGTGGGTAGGAGCTTTTAAGCAAATAAACATCACTGATAGAGCTGACTTCCTTATATTTTATTTGATTAGACGATGTCTAGATCCTTTTACACGGGAAGCCTTCGAATTTCACCAAGACCAGTCAAAGTTTCCGTCATCTGATGACTTAATCAATTTTCTTCGAAATAGATGCACTGCTGGAGAATTAGCTTCAAGTTCATATAAAGGTGAAGTAAATAATAGTAGCAGCTCTAGAAGATATCAAAACACGAGATTTGCCCCAACACAATCGACACCTAGACCATCCAGTTATACTTATAGCAAGCCTAAACCAGCTAAACCTGCCTTAGCTGCTGTTGAAGAACGGCCTAAAGTGAACACTGAGCCTGAGGTAGATACCACTAAGCGACCTAATGCAATGTGTCCAGCATGCAAAGGTCAGCATTTACTATTTAGATGTGTCACCTTTAATAGTAAAACGCCAGAACAGCGCGTAGCGTGCTTGAAGGACTGGAATGGATGTAGACTTTGCTTGTTTCCGTCACATCCCACTAGAAAATGCAATACGAAGTTCAAGTGTCGTCTTTGTCGAGGTCGTCATCATTGGCTTCTCCATATCGAAAACTTCTCAGGGTCCAGCACTGATTCTGAAATTGAACATACATCTAAGCAACAGTCTTCGGCCTCAACTGGTGATAAGAGGGAGCTCGTCATCAGTCGCATGTAGCTAAGTCTTTGAGTACCGCTTCTAATGGTCCTACTCAAGTTGTCTTAGGAACAGCTTTATGTTCATTGATAGACTCAAAAGGTCAACCACATACAATTAGGCTTGTACTGGACTCAGGTAGTCAGTTTTCATTCTTATCTCGGGATGTAGCTGTTCGTCTTGGCCTTGACGTTAGTTCCTGCGAGATCGATATAGTAGGGATTGGTGAAACACCATTTCCTGGTTTTAAAGGTCGCACCAAATGCCGTTTAGTATCCAATATTGACTTATCCGAAGTATCGACTCAGGCTTTGGTGGTCGACAAGATAACTTCAGAACTCCCTTCATATGTTATAAAGGAAGAGTTTAGGATTCCCTACCAGCGGTACACCCTAGCTGATCCTGAATTTTGGGAACCTAGTACCGTTGATTTTCTGTTAGGAGGTGATTTATTCTCAGACATACTAACTGGTGAAATCATAACTGTCAATCAAGGTCAACCTAAATTAGTGGGCACCATTTTTGGTTTTGTAGTCCTTGGGCGTATGGAAGATGTCAATGAGGCGAAGTATACTCGGGCATTATGCGCTACAAGAAGACGTCCTTCAAGAGCTACTCTTCGGGAAGATCTTGAGAAATTATGGGAGTTAGATGAACCTCCTCTGGCCAAAACCGAGGATCCTGAGTATACTAATTGTGAAGAAGCATTTGCTAAGACGCATTATCGTCTCCCTACAGGTCGATATGTCGTCAGACTGCCGTTTAAAGACGAAGCACCACAGTTCCCTTCAACAAAGTGGCAAGCCGTGAAACGTCTAAACAGCATCGAAAGTAAGTTAGTTCGTGATCCTAACCTTAGTAAACTTTATTGTGAGTTTATGGAGGAATATGAATCTATGGGACACATGAGTGAAAGTAAATCTCCTGGAAATTATATCATCCCTCACCACGGAGTAGTAAACATGATGGAGACAAAAGTAAGATTCGCGTTGTATTTGACGCTTCGGCGAGAACGAATATCGGTTCTTTAAATGATTGGTTGCTGCCCGGGCCTAAACTGCAAAATAGTATCGTCGACATCCTGATAGCTTTTAGGAAACATAAAATAGTTTTTACTGTGGACTTGGTTAAGATGTACCGACAGATCCTGGTACACCCCGATGATCGCGGGTACCAGCACATATTATGGAGATCCAGTCCGGAAGGTCCTATTCAAGAGTATGAATTAAACACTGTTACCTATGGACTGTCCTGTGCTCCATACTTAGCTCTTAGAAGCGTAAAACAACTCTGTATCGATGAAGGTCGGGAATTTCCATTAGCTGACAGGGCCATTCGCAAAAGGATGTATAGACGATCTGGCAGACGGGGCAGACTCGGTAGCAGAAGCCTTGGAACTACAACGCCAAGTAATTGAAATAATGAAGAAAGGAGAATTCCCTCTTAGTAAATGGTCTAGCAACCACCCAGCACTTTTGGAAGCAATTGATCCAGAAAATAGATGCAACTCTGATCTACCTAAACGAATAGAAAATCCAGAGGATCGCTCTAGAATAAAGATACTTGGGCTGCAATGGGACCCTCGTGGTGATGTGTTCAGTTACGAGGTGTCTATTCCTGAATTCGTATCTTCAAAACGAGCTATTTTAGCTGCTGTGTCACGCATATATGACCCTTTAGGTCTTTTGGGTCCTGTTATCATTATAGCTAAATCTTAATTCAACTCGCGTGGAAACATAATTTAACCTGGGATGAAGTCTTACCTGATACATTACGTGAAAAGTGGTCTTCATTTGTTCATCAACTTGTTCATCTATCAGACGTGAAAATACCTAGACAAGTCTGCCGAGGGAAGCCAAGGCATATGACCTCCTTATTTTCGGTGACGCGTCTGAATTAGCCTACTGTGCAGCTGCTTACATACGAACTAAGACAGACAGCACAACTACTTGCAACTTATTATTCTCAAAAGTCAAATTAGCACCTCTCAAAACGATATCAATACCTCGTCTTGAGTTATGCGCTTCGCTGTTAGCAACGCGTCTTGTAGAGTTGTTATCTGAATTCTGCGGAGAATTATCTCCAGCCCCGCGAATTCATCTTTTCACCGATTCGACAATTGTATTAGGATGGCTTAACACTCCAGCATACCAACTTCAAACATTTGTAGCCAATCGGGTGACGAAGATTTTAGAAGTGTCATCAGTTCGGCAGTGGTTTCACGTCAGATCAGAAGACAATCCAAGTGACTTAGGGTCCAGAGGAGTCGATATCGAAACCTTTAAGAATAACGTCCTATGGTTTCATGGCCCAGAATGGGCAACTGACAATCTTGAAGACTGGCCGGTGCAGTCGATTCAGGAGTTCAAATCTAGTGTGAACCAACTTCCTGAGATTAAGTCTTCAGCCATCCTAGTAGCTGTCACTCAGGAAAATTATTTACATCAACATCTTTGCACTTCCTTAACGTTTACAGCGCTAAGAAGAAGGTTTGCATGGTTGTTGCGTTTTATTCACAATTCTCGTCATCCCAATAATCGTAGCCTAAGCAACGAATTCTCTTGTGATGAACTTAACCGAGCTTTAGTAACATGTATCAAACTTGAACAAGAGCATCATTTTAATAATAGTAAGCCTTTATCGGACACAGTGATTCCTAAGCAACTGTTAACGTTAAACCCCTTCCTTGACAAGGATGGAGCTCTAAGGGTAGGCGGGCGTATTGACAAAGCTCAAGTTCCTTACACAACTCGCCATCCCTTCTTAATTCCAAATAAGTCTCACCTAGCTGAATTAATCATTAGTTATCATCATAGACTACTTCTTCATCCAGGACCGACTTTGCTGCTTTCCCATATTCGAGAATCGTTCTGGATTATCGGAGCCAGAAATCGCATTCGTAACGTTACAAGAAATTGCACTACATGTCGGCGTTATAATGCAACTCCATGTTACCCCAAAATGGCCGATTTACCGGCAGCTAGACTTCAGGAAAGTTATGCATTCACTAACGTAGGAGTGGACTTTGCTGGTCCGTTTCTAGTCAGGGATTCGCTGAGGAGAAAAGCCAGTACTTCAAAGTGCTACTTATGTTTATTTGTATGTTTAAGTTCCCGTGCGATTCATCTGGAGGCAGTATCATCGGTCAGTACTGCTGCGTTTTGGGCAGCTCTTGAGCGATTTGTTAGTCGAAGAGGTTTACCATCAGTTATATGGTCCGATAACGGAACTAATTTTGTGGGAGCCTCTCGTCAGCTGTCTGAATTGAATCAATGGTTTTATACGACTGAAACTCAAAACGAAATTCAAAGTAAATCTAGTCAGAGAGGTATTCGATGGAAGTTCATGCCTCCGCATGCCCCTCACTGGGGAGGTTTTGGGAAGCAGGAGTCAAATCCGCAAAGAGATTACTGCGTTCAGCGTACGGCGAAGGAAACTTTACCTATGAGGAGTTATCTACTCTGTTTACTAGAGTAGAAGCTTTACTTAATTCTAGACCCATTAGCCCAATGTCTACTGATCCCAATGATTTGGAAGCACTTACACCGGGACACTTATTAATTGGACGGTCTTTAATATCTCTACCAGAATATTCTCTTTTGGAAATAAAAGAAGGAAGACTTGACAGGTGGCAACTTGTTCAGCAGAGAACTCAGATGTTTTGGAAAAGGTGGAGAAACGAATGCCTGCACGAAATGCAGATTCGTAGTAAATGGCGTACTGAGCAGCCCAACCTGAAAGAAAACGACCTCGTCTTCATTCAAGGAGAAGAGACGGATCGGAAAAAGTGGCCTCTTGGACGTATAATCGAAGTCTTTCCTGCAGCAGACGGAACTATTCGTGCGGCCTCTGTGAGGACTACTAAGGGCCTCTTCAAACGTCCTGTTACCAAACTAATACCTTTCCTTCCTCTAGAGGATGACTCAAAACTTAGTTTAAGTAATTGTTATATTATACCTAAAGAATTCAGGAATTGATAATTAAAATTTTGTACGTTTTTTGTAATTTTGTGTCCTGTCCTCTTATTAATATTACTATTATTTATTATCTATACTAACCAAAGATTGTTGTTCTATTTTGCCTACGTTTATGTTTAATTTTATATATGTATATATCCTAATTTTGTAATTATTAATTTATTACTAATCAAAGTTGTTATAATGTTATAATTTATTTCAATACACTTTTACACTTTAGCGCGCTAAAACATAACACTATATATATCATATTTAATTAAACCTTATAACTTATAATCTAAATTTAACTTATAATCTATTTAAAATAATAACTTAAAACTAAACTAATTCTACCTTAAATTGAATAACTATATATAACTTAAATTAAACTTATTATAAAAAACTTAACCTAATATAAAACTTAATTTATTATTTATTGTTGAATGAACTTATAATTGTGATTTAGTTTAAGAAAGATCTCTTTAATCTTACTGTAAACTTATGTAGTTGACTTAAGGTGTAAATATTATTTGTTAAATTTACTCTCGTTTTCGTTTCGAACTTATCTGCATGAGGAATATTCATTAAGGACTAAGTAGCATGGATTTTAAACATACATCATATATGTTTAGGTAGGCGGGATGTCTACGACAGAGCATGCCGGACCCGCACAGCATTCCATCTGAACCTGAGTCCGCATTTCAGATCGGGCTTTAGATTTCGTTCAATTCTTCCACCCAAGTTGGCAACACTGAGGCAGTTAGTTTTTGAAAAGTTTCCAGGGAAAAGTTTGCATCTGCCGCCATCTTGTAGCTCTGTGATATAGCATTTAATTCCTTTTACGTTTACCATAATTTAGTGAAAGTGCACATTTTTGGAGGATCACTAAACTACATCCAGCCTATGAGGATAAATAAAAAACTCGGTGAAGATGAGATGATCTGCACCGTGATCAGCAGCTGAACCACGGGACTCGCGAGCGCGTCTTCGGTCAGCTAAGTGCACTAAGCTAAATTAAATATTGGCCAAATTAACTTAGTTTCATAATTTCTAGCTATTATTTATTTAAATATAATTGGTACCTGTTCTTATAGACTAGGACTTATTTAATGTGTAAAAATCTAATATATAACCTGCTCTTACTTATACTACTTGGTTTCCTGTATTATTATTATTGTGCTTCCCTTAGTTGTAGTTGCAGTCAGGCGCAAGCCCCTGTCGCTACAATAATATTGAGTCACAATTCTAGGATATTTATTAGTTGACAAGTTTCGTAATGTAGTATTTTAATTTACAATAGTTTAAACACTTCTAGTTTATTTTTAAATAGTTGTAAATAATTACAGCCTTGAGTTTTTATAAGCTAAGATATAATGAGTAAGCTACTCAAGATTGTTGACTTTTTGAAAATACCAATAACTAATTAAGAATAAATAAATTAACATCTAGAAAAGTTTAATGCTAATAATAGCAAGAATATTGACACAAGAAATTAGTGCCAGGTAACTCGGCAGGGTGAGATGCTTACATAATATAAACAACAGAGTAAAAATAAAAAATAAAATGCCCGTTTTAGGGCCTTTCGGCCCATCAGGGTATTCACCCTGCGGGAACCACCTCAGATGGGTTGCATCTACTGCACTCCAAGAATAAAGTAAAGTTGGCGAAATCTTTTTAATACAAATACTATTCATAATATCTTAGAGCATAGCCCGGGCTGCGAACCTCGGACCTCCGGTGCAGGACGCCTTTACGATCACGGCCACGGAGGCAGACAGAGTAATATTACTTGAATTGAAAGGTAAAATAAAACCAAGTCAAGAGAGAATAATACCATAAAGTAATGTATAAATCATCAACATAAAAAAAATCCAATAATGAAATATTAATATACAACATGACGATGCAGAAATAAACAATAAAACTAAATGCTGTTGGTAAAATAATAATTAAAACCTCGTTATAAGGTTGCTAACTCACTACCTTGGTCTCTATTCATATTTAAATATAAATATAATTCACGTCAGGTCAGCCAACTGCACGTTTACAATAGTACAGTGCTGCCTCTGACTTTCCTAGTGAAATCTGTAATTCTTGACATGTATTTAGTCTATATTTCTTTAAGTTAGCTATTTAAACCCTGGTTCAGTAATGTGAAACTCAACTATAAATTATAATTACTTCAATTTTTATTCTGATAATTTATTGTTTTATTCATTTTTACATGATTACTTGTTTAATTTCTCCTAAGCGTGTATTTGTTTTACATATTCCTATGTATTTCTAAGAATAAACTTGTTAACAAAAAAATTATAGATAAAAAGAATTAACATCAAAAACAACAACAGTATAATACGCTTTAGGAAAAAGTCATTAAAAGTCAGAGAGAATAAGCATAAGTTATACTGACTGCATACCAAGTTAAATAAAAAGCACCGAGTTATATAGAAAGTTTTAAAACTATGTTTTTCAGGACCCCTGTTGTTTAACTGCCAAACATATTAATGGGTAGCTTTCGAGAAACATGGGGTCTATAAAGATGCAAAAAACTGGTTTTTTTATAAAATAGGGGTAAAAAAGGTTTCATTTAGGGATTCTAGTCTGGAAAGGTGTCATGTTTTTTATTTAAGTTTATAAGTAAAAGAATACGGCATTATAGAGTATTATAATCCCAAGCTATTACCTTTAAATATATTTTATGACAACCTTTTATGTTTTAAAAAATAAGTGGAGTTCGTGAGAGAAATTTCCCAATATAAATTGTGAGGAAGTAAAAAATACAATGACTTAATAATGGTAAAATATGTAATGTTAGGAAGATATCAGGTATTAATGTATACGTGCCAGCAGGTAACTCCTGCTTACTATACTTAATAAGTTTACTTAATTAGTTATAGACGATTTAGTAAAGTAATGAGTAAATCCTTCTTACTCAATTTCAAATGATAAGAAAAAAAAACTTAAACGAGAAGGAAGCACGTAATATTACAAGAAGAAAAAGAAAATGATATAAAAAAACAGCAGTTACAGGAATTGACTTTGTAAGGTAGTTTGATAAAGTAGGTCAGAAAAATGATACTATCTGACTCTGAGAATGCAAGTAGACTCGATACAGCTATCTCCTTCCTAACACATCAATAATCTAACTGTTCTCAATAATAATGACAAAACTAACTATTTCTATACCTGGTAACATATCAGCTAAATGACTAATTGTAACCTTGTATTTATTTATGCCATCGCGTCAAAAATCATTTTGTTTTACATTGTTTCTTTTATTTCCTAGTCATAAGTCCACTAATATACTGGAATCGATCTCCAGCATATAAGAAATATACTAATAATTCTTTAATAAACTATTAGCAAGCAGTAATACCACAATGATATTTCTAGACATTTTGACGAGAATAACTGAGAAAAACAAACACAGATCGCGATTGCTTCCCTACCAAGAATGACTCAACAAAAAAAGCAATCCTTGGAATCGTAACGTAAACCAATAACCAAAAAATAACAATAAATATTAATAGTTATTTTCATAACGTGAACATGAAAAGATGAAATAAAATTAACAAATTGTTTAAAATTTGTTTAAAAACAAAAACTAATTTTACAGTTTAACCGTAAAAGAAATGAAAAACCAAAATACTGTTTACTACAGACAAATTGTAATTGGTTAATTTAAAACACCAATAGCTTAGCAAAAAAAACATTCAACGATTTAGCTTAGAAATGCTTAAAACGTCTTGTGCATAAAACATTTAAAAAAATATCTTTTGTAGATATTTTGTAAGCAGAAATAGTATTACGTACGCTTATTTGATCAAACAACAAAGCAGAACTCGTTGCTGGTATTTTGACGAAGTTCCAGACACTCAATACTAATTAGTCTAATTCTAATGAAAACAATACATTGCTAGGTATTTACATAAAAGAATCCACTATTTGCTCAGTAAAATACCAACTACTACGAAATATGGCCTTGAGCCAACAATTATTTTAAATATTATATGACATAATAAACATGTAAGCAGTGCACATTTGCCTCGCCACGTATGTGTAGGGTAGTTAAGTAATCAAATATAAATGCATCATCAACCAATTATTTAAAATATAATAAAAACTAATATATGTAAACAATTATTAGAAAAGATAATATAATAACACATATATGCATTAATATGGACAAATTAATATGCAATAGTAATATGAATTAATTATTCTAAATAAGTACGCACGTAAATCTAAACTAACATATATTTTATAATAAAATATTTAATAGCACGTAATGAAACATGGAAGTATAAAAGAATTTAAATACGTAAACAATTATATTAATGCTGATAAACGTCAAGTATTTGAAATTACGTAAGGTCTAAAGAGGTTATCGATTAAAACACAACTCGAGAGTAAAACTACCGCAATTATTTGTTTAAAAATAGAAATAGCTGCCATTTAGAAATATATCGTTTCAACGTGACGAGATCCCTCATCAGGGGCCGGTTTAATTTTAGAAACCCTACAACTTTGACATTCTCCAGGCCACGTAATATTTACGAGGACTTGACACAAATACAATAGGAAATTATAAACAATACATAAATAAACCCGATATAGTCACGTAACCAACAAAATTACTACACGGATTAATTAAACTAATAAAATTGCAAAGTAATATACGGTAAAATAATATATTATTTTGTTATATTATTAAAAAAAATACCGCTTAACTACAATTCAGAGAATATAAACTATATAATGACTAAGCAAAGATCTCGTGAATAAAACAATTTTTAACATTATTTGTAAATTATTAAAAAAAAAACAATTTTCCTAAAAAATTAACAAAGAAAATATTCCAGCAAAGAAATAAAGATCATTTAATTTTGTAAATACGAGGGTCTATACATTAGACATAAAATCAAAAAAATACGTAATGCATATAACATATTGTACGAATAATATAAAATTGACGTTTAAAAATATGTACAAAGAACAAATAAGATTAATTCAGGGTTTTAAGTTTTTTGGGTTGAACATAAAACTAAATTTGGGTTTTTTGGGTTTTTTCTGTTTGTACATTTTTACACAAGTAAAAAGTAGCCTAACCTTAGTATTAAACACATAACGCTTTAATAATCAGTAAAAAGCATGTAGCTGGAATATAAGTCGATTTCTACTTCGCTATTGTAAACTATGAAGGCAAGTATTTTTTAAACTCTCTCACTTAAGTTACAAAAAAAAATATTAACACGTACGTTAATACCTACGTGATTAAATTTATACGTGTTGTAACGTATGATTAAAACATAAGTTCCAAGGCCATATGCTGGGGCCATAGAAACATAAGCACAGCAGAGACAAAAATATATTCAACGAATAAGTTACAACACATGCCTATATGACAAGTTGGCCAACAAATGTAAAATAAAATATAAGACAATTAAATAATTAGAAGCAATGAGCAGAGTAACTAATTACACTGACAAATTGCCAATGGAAGAAAAATTTTAAGATAATTGAGTAAACGCGTGTTCTAAAAAGTTAGGAAAACTAAATAAATTACAATATAAATTAAAATAACAGCATATGGCTACAAAAAATCTATAAAAAATGCATTTATTATGCACTCCATGTTTTTTTAACTAGGTTAACTATATAGATGGAAATAAAATAGAAAAACTTTGTGAATTTATAAGATAATAAAATGGGTGAAATCAAAAACGAAAACAATAAATCCTATTAAATTATAAAGCCGAAGAGTAAATTAAGGTTAGTAATATAAATATGGAAGTGGAACCTAATAAGTCTTAAACGACTAAAAATGCAATGTAGGTCACAACTCACCTTCTGCTGAGCCAATCTAAGCGATTCCTCGAAATGCTTGTGAACCGCTTGTTCGGCTGCGCGTTGTTTTTCCAGCTTTTCACGATCCTGACGTTCACGTTCAAGCCGATCACGCTCTTGCTTTTCCTTTTGCTGTTTTTCCAGTTCACGGACTTCTTGTTCACGTCTATCCCTAGAAGAAAACATCACAGATATTTATTAGACAAAACCGAAATTGAAACAGATGCTATCACTTTTATATATTTCTGTATTATTTATTTGTAAGAAAGTCGAGAATGAGCCTTACGGTATGTAATGAGTAGGCGTAGGGGCCAATAAATTCTCTACCATAAACATTTTCCGATCTGTACTATTTAAATGAGGCATTTAAACCATTTTATCACACAAACTCGAAGATAATCACCAAACTTTGCCTCGATCCACTATCGACAAACCACAAAAATAACCATCACAAAAACAATTAACTAAAATAAAACGCGATTCAAAAATATCCAATGGCGAGGATCATTACAGTTCGATGTCGTTTTCAAGACTGGATATACGAAACAGTTGAGAGGTAGGGCGGGTGGGGGGACCCCCGGATCGTTATCCAAGATGGCCGACACACCGAGACCCGGGTTATTCAGAATTGTTTAAAACTAAAAACATCATTTCCTTCTATCTGGTTCGTATTTATGTCATACGATATTAATAACAAAACAAAACTTTTCAAACTGTTTGTATAACAATTTTAACTCTTTTATCCATTTATAAAATCAATATAGACGAAATATAACGTTTTAACTGATAAAATAGTTATTATTGAAGGACATATAGAGAGGGATTTGAATATAATTTTGACAATGGGATTACTAACATTAAAAACAAGTTTTTACAGTCTACCTGCTCTTAAAATGCCCTTGGAAGTTTTTAGAAGAAATAAATTGATGACTTTTTAACACACACACTCACACGGACATCTTTTCTTTACAAACACAACTTTACTAAAAACTCGTCTTCCTTTTCCAAAAAAAAAAAAACATTTTTGTAAAAGCTGAATCACGAAATACAAACTTGTGTTGCATTCTTTGAAATATGCAAAGTTGAGCCACTCTTTCTTTCTAGTTCTGTTTAAATTACTCATGCCTTTCTGTGTAAGAGAAAATACAAAAATAACAACCGTTTAACATATATTTTTTTTTAAATTAATTCTTTTTTTATTCTGTAATCATTCTATGAATTATTTTTGTTTAGTTTTTAAATTTAATGCGAATTAATTACTGCAAAATAACTTAAGTTATATTGAAACATCATAGAGATATCATCACTAGAGACGGCATTGAAAACATTCACAATGTAACCTAAACACTTTCCATTAATAATAATAACACACAGACACAGAGTTAAGATACATTATGCCAGTATTTTGTATTAAAACGTTTATGATACAAATGAAAACATTAACACTGTGCGAAACGCCGCGACAATAAATTTATTTAACCTTTAAATACTCTTGGAAAAACTTTAAATGAGGTTAAGTAGAGCCTTAAGGGCCCTAAACAGATGTTTCAAGGCTGACATTGCATAGAGATAAGGTTTGACACCTCCAGTGAAATATCTCTATGGACAAGGGAATTACGCGCTTTCAAAACGTGTCTGAAAGATCAAAATCATACAAGACCTTAACCATGTCTAGAAAATGGAACAGCGGGTCGCAGAGT
This sequence comes from Microvelia longipes, assembly GCA_018340805.1. Lineage (NCBI taxonomy): Eukaryota > Metazoa > Arthropoda > Insecta > Hemiptera > Veliidae > Microvelia > Microvelia longipes. Next base: position 53,302,062 of record JACMZG010001870.1, on the reverse strand, counting down.
TGCCTGTGGTATTTTTAGATAGAAGTTTGAAAAGTATCTCTAACTTTAGCTATTACAAACTTTATTAAAAAAAGACGACAGGCCGCCACGGTACCTGAGATGCGTTATTATGGCAGGTTCTCTATGGGCATTTTGTAAATTTGTTGGTTCTAATTCGTATTATTACCACAATGACAATTATTATCATAAATACGTTAATGTCAAAATTACTTTTACTTGAAGTATATTTAGGAGAAGTATTGCGTTCCTTATACTTGTTGACACTATTAGTGACCTTATTTTATTTAAAATATATGTATTACTAATTATTTGTTTACAGACAATTAATTAACAATAGCTTCTTTTTAGTTTATTCATTAACCTATTTTAAAAAACAAAACGAACTCATCACTATTAATAACACTTTTAAGAGAGAAAAAATAATATATCACAAATCGATAACAATTAGATGGGTTTTAGATCATGTGTTATTTTCCACTATAGCAACACTAACACGCATAACATAAGAATCTCAACATCACACACATACTCTGCCACAATATAACTTGAATTAATTTACTAAAACAACATATTCATAGAATATGACTGAGTTGCGTATAAAGCAAAGACTAAGTTTAAAAATATCAACAACACTGCTAATATTTATCTGCCACTGCTATTAAGTTTATATTCATAAATGTATCCAAACCATTAACTACTCAAGGTGTTATTTTGTCTCACTAAATGAGCAGTACATGCAGTATTCCAGGTAATCATTGACATAGGAAAGTGTTATTTTGTCTTAAAGATCGTGTACACACACACACAGAACATTTTTAAATGTTGTATTATATTAGTCTTTAAGAGGCTTATAGCTGTTTTATTACATTTGAATGGCTTTCTAGAGATAACTATAAAATTTAATAGAAACAAAAACCCATTAAATCATTGATAACGACTTTTACTCCTGTCCAACAAAGCAATTAGTAACTGTACTCAGTAATCACTCCAACCTTTTCTACATTTTTAATTAGTCTCATAATATTGCAATATAATACTAATATACATATATATATATATATATATATATATATATATATATATATATATATATATATATATATATATATATATTATATATATATTATAATATATTAAATGTATTCAGATTTATTGCAGATTTAAGTTAGCTACTATATCAAGTTCAAACCAAGAAGATAAACTCCATGATCTTGAGAGTCAGTTCAGTAAATAAAACTAAGAAACAATTTTAACATTTCTGCATTATATATGTCCAGGTGCTACTTAACAAATTTTTAAAGAGAATCCCGCAAAAGAGGTGGCCAGCATGATAATGGCAGGGGGTGGATTCCCCATATCTTTCTTATACATAAAAATAGATGGCGGAAGAGCGAATAGAATACAAGGATTAGAGAAATATCAAAAGCAGAAGCACTGTGATGGGTAAATTGTAAAAATGTTTACTACATACGTAAGTAGTAGACCAATTAAAGTTATAACTCATAGAGATATAAATAAGGCATAGAATAGAATGATATGAAATTTAGGACACTTCAAAGGAGGGTCTTAAAGCAATTCGCTAATCTTTAATTCCATTCACCCCTTCGACATAATACCCTTTTAAATCAATGTTGCCATATCTCCCTACTATTTCCATATTCAATACCAAAACAGTGTTGCCAAACCCTACTGTATTACACACTCAACCCATATAATCAATTTTAGTCGTAATCTAATATGAGCGACAGTGCCTTGCATTTATCTTTAAACATACGATAAAAATTATCATTTTAATTAAAAGATAATAAAATTGACTACAATCGTTAAAATGAAATGTTTAAAAAAATACTTGAAACTACAAATGCGTAATTTTCTTTCCGAAATTACATCGGATTATTTAATTGACTTCACTTTGAATTGAATTTTAACAGAAAACCACGTCTTTCTAAAACAATGCTTAAATAATAAAATTCATTGACGCAATATATAATATACCAATAAGAACATTTAGCATAGTAAAGATTTTAATGAGATAAAAAACTCTACTATTAAAAAGATAGTAAATTGAAAAGATAAATCACAAAAAGGCCGTGGTTGTTAAAGAGGATAAAAAAGTGTAAAGTAAATATGAAATAACGTTGAACAGAGACCAGAAAATAGAGGAGAAATAATAAAAGAAAACTAAAAATAAAGGGGAACTAAACAAAAATAAATAACAAACAGAAAATGTAAGAAATGCAGATTCCCAAGACATTAAAAATAGAACTAATTTTTTATCTGTATAAATAAACCTAATTTTTATCAAAAATAAAATTAACGTGTTCCTAGAAATACCAACAGTTATATTTAAGTACTAAATAACTTGAGTACTGTGCACGAGGACTTAGTTCAAGAATATTGACCGCTTAAATACACCACCAATATAATTCAGGTCAAAAAAAAGGAGACGTCAATACTTGCATATTTTACTATAGACGATATTCAAAACCGTTAATGAGTATAACATATTAAATTATTACAGCAAATATTTAAAATAGTATTTTTTTATGTTTTTAACTCCAACTCAACGTTATCGCAACACAAGACAAAAGCTAAATAGTTTTGACCTACTTTTACCGAAGTATCGTACAAGCGTTTTTTTCCTCACTACTTAAAAAAGAAAATGTAAATTATTACCAACATAACAAATTGTGTGGAATATCTAATCAGTTTTAATTTAAATTTGATTTTCTCCATTCATTAATATATTATTTGACTTTTCCTCCTGTATTGACGCAGTTATATGGAAGTATTGCGCTTTGCCTATATGAAAACGTTCCAATAGATACGTCATCAGATATATTTATTTCACACTAACAACATAATTTTATTTTTTAATGAATATATATTTATTATTCATACTATTTTATTTATTTTTTTTAGTTTAAGAAAAATGGAAAAGAAAATAAATTTACAACATATTATAGAGAAGATAATTCAATCAACATTATATTTATAAACAAATCAAATATGGCGGCTAAATGAAACAAAAAAAGAAGGAATTTGGCATAAAACACCGTGTCTGTTTAACTTCCTAATCTTGTTGGCATAATTTTGGCAAAAACAATAATTCCGAGTAGTCCCTGCTTGTTTATAATTATTCTAAACAAATAAATGGCAGAGATATCTGACTATTACTATGTATTCCCCCCTTAGAGTCAGAGCAGGTATCAAGTTTTTCTTGTATTACATGAGGTAGCGATTCGATTAATCGATTAGCCCGTATCAAACAAAAGTAACACATGATATGCTTGCCTGGCCTTCTCATCAGCTTTCTTTTCAGCAAATGATAATTTTAAGACGCGAAATTTCCTTGATATGAAAATAACTTCATATAAGATAAAAATAGTACACAGAGATAGCAATGATCCAAGACCTAAGAGAAGAATATTGGCCAAAAACTGTATAATAGTCCAGAGCATATTAAGTTACAACTTACAACTAGACCACCTGGATCAGCATTAGAGGCAAAATAATATGAGCCATGACCCTGCCATCTCTATGCACTCACTCCTATACTAACTTACATCTCTATGCACTCACTACTATACTAACTTACACTCTATGCACTCACTTCTATACTAACTTACATCTCTATGCACTCACTTCTACTATACTATACTTACTATCATCTATGCACTCACTACTACTATTACTCACCTTACTATCTCTATGCACTCACTACTATACTAACTAACATCTCTATGCACTCACTGTTACATCTCTATGCACTCACTACTATACTAACTTACATCTCTATGCACTCACTTCTATACTAAGTTACCTAATGCACTCACTCTATACTATAACTCTATGCACTCACTACTATACTAACTTACATCTCTATGCACTCACGTAGCATCTACCTCTCTATGCACTCACTCTATACTACTTACATCTCTATGCACTCACTACTATACTATTACATCTTCTATGCACTCACTTCTATACTAAGTTACATCTCTATGCACTCACTACTATACTAACTTACATCCTCTATGCACTCACTACTATACCTAACTTACATCTCTATGCACTCACTTCTATACTAAGTTACATCTCTATGCACTCACTACTATACTAACTTACATTCTCTATGCACTCTATACTATACTAAGTTACATCTCTATGCACTCACTACTATACTAACTTACATCTCTATGCACTCACTTCTATTACATCTCTATGCAGTTACTCTATGCACTCACTACTATACTAACTTACATCTCTATGCACTCACTACTATACCTAACTCACACTTATGCACTCACTACTATACTAACTTACATCTCTTGCACTCACTTCTATACTAAGTTACATCTCTATGCACTCACTACTATACTAACTTACATCCTCTATGCACTCACTTATACTATTACATCTCTATGCACTTCTACCTATGCACTCACTACTATACTAACTTACATCTCTATGCACTCACTTCTATACTAAGTTACACTATGCACTCACTACTATACTAACTTACATCTCTATGCACTCACTTCTATACTAAGTACATCTCTATGCACTCACTACTATACTAACTTACATCTCTATGCATCACTTCTATACTAAGTTACATCTCTATGCATCACTACAACTTACATCTCTATGCACTCACTTCTATACTAAGTTACATCTCTATGCACTCACTACTATACTAACTTACATATGCACTCATTCTATACTAAGTTACATCTCTATGCACTCACTCTATATACTAACTTACATCTCTTATGCACTCATTCTATTACTAAGTTACATCTCTATGCACTCACTATATACTAACTTACATCTCTATGCACTCACTACTATACTAACTTACCTCTATGCATCACTACTATATAACTTACTCTCTATGCACTCACTTCTATACTAAGTTACATCTCTATGCACTCACTACTATACTAACTTACATCTCTATGCACTCACTTCTATACTAAGTTACATCTCTATGCACTCACTACTATACTAACTTACATCTCTATGCACTCACTACTATTACTAACTTACATCTCTATGCACTCACTTCTATACTAAGTTACATCTCTATGCACTCACTACTATACTAACTTACCTCTATGCACTCACTACTATTACTAACTCTACATCTCTATGCACCTACTATACTAACTTACATCTCTATGCACTCACTACTATACTAACTTACATCTCTATGCACTCACTACTATACTAACTTACATCTCTATGCACTCACTATACTAAGTTACATCTCTATGCTCACTACTATTACTATTACATCTCTATGCACTCACTACTATACTATTACATCTCTATGCACTCACTTCTATACTAAGTTATCTCTATGCACTCACTCCTATACTAACTTACATCTCTATGCACTCACTACTATACTAACTTACATCTCTATGCACTCACTTCTATACTAAGTTACATCCTCTATGCACTCACTACTATTACTCTTACATCTCTATGCACTCACTTCTATACTAAGTTACATCTCTATGCACTAGCTCAACTTACATCTCTATGCACTCACTATACTAACTTACATCTCTATGGCACTCACTTCTATACTAGTTACATCTCTATGCACTCACTACTATACTAACTACATCTCTATGCACTCACTTCTATACTAGTTACACTCTATGCACTCACTACTATACTAACTTACATCTCTATGCACTCACTTCTATACTAAGTTACATTCTCTATGCACTCACTACTATACTAACTTACACTCTATGCACTCACTCTAACCTAACTTACATCTCTATGCACTCACTTCTATACTAAGTTACATCTCTATGCACTCTAACTACATATTATGCACTCACTACTATACTAACTTACATCTCTATGCTACAAGTCGGGTTACACTACATAAATAAGAGTCACTCAAGATCTTTGAAAAGGCTAAATTAATTTTATTCGACTCAGTGACATGATATGACTCTGCGTACTCATATCTCGATGGTTGCTGTATCGCGCAAACACAATAGGTGTTAAAAACAACAACTCAACAACAAATATAATTAATAATAGATTAATTACACAAAAGTCCTATATTTTTAAATATATAATAATTAACTAAGCTTTCGACAAAAAATTACCATACCAAGGTGCAATATGATGTAGTTATTATGATGTATTGTTAAACTCTGATGATGACTAATTTTTAATCGAAAGCTTAGTTAATTATAATATATTAAAAAAATATAGGACTTTAGTGTAATTAATCTGTTTTTATTTGTTTGTTTATAACTCCACAAAAAAAGAAACTTTTAAACAAATATAACTTTTCTAACAAAATATAAACATTACTCTGGAATTCGATCATTTAAAGAAAAACTAACCAGAAATATGAATGTTGCAAACATGAAGAAAAAATAATCAATTAAAAGATATGCATTTGTATTTATAAAACAAACAAGGTCATAGAGTAAGAGAGTGTTGCAAGATATCAGTGTGCAAGATATTTCACACGTTTGTGTATCTGAAAAACTCAACAATATTATAGCTGACATTCATAATAAGAGATAAAGGAATGCCTTCAATGAGTAAAGTATTATTTTTATACAGAAATACAAACATTTGCCGCAAAATCCTTTATTTACTATTGAATGGTTTAGTAAGGGGGGGGGTATTGTTATTGACATTATTCTCTGACACTTGAACCTTATGAAGCTCTCGGAGGAGTTACAGGTGGAATCACGGAGGACTGAACCTCGTGGTACAGTCAGGAGAGCTGGATTGCGTACAAGTCAAACATAGACACCGTGAACCTCGTGGTACAGACAGGAGAGCTGGATTGCGTACAAGTCAAACATAGACACCGTGAACCTCGTGGTACAGACAGGAGAGCTGGATTGCGTACAAGTCAAACATAGACACCGTGAACCTCGTGGTACAGACAGGAGAGCTGGATTGCGTACAAGTCAACATAGACACCGTGAACCTCGTGGTACAGACAGGAGAGCTGGCTTGCGTACAAGTCGAACATAGACACGTAACCTCGTGGTACAGACAGGAGAGGGATTGCGTACAAGTCAAACATAGACACGTGAACCTCGTGGTACAGACAGGAGAGCTGGATTGCGTACAAGTCAAACATAGACACCGTGAACCTCGTGGTACAGACAGGAGAGCTGGATTGCGTACAGAAGACGCCATAGCTCAAGTTATTGACTACATATATCCAAACCTCGACAAAGACAAAAAGATTATAGCTATTTTTTTAGACCTCACAAAAGCGTTTGACTCTGTTTCCCACAAAATTTTGATACATAAACTAAGACAAATAGGCATAGGAGAACACTTAATAAAATGGATAACAAGCTACCTAAAAGACAGAACGTACAGAGTAAAACTAAACGGAGTACTCAGTGACGAATACACATCTGACTACTCGCTGCCACAAGGGACCGTTCTGGCACCACTGATGTACCTGACCTTCGCCAATGACTTACTTACTTTACCTCTAACTGGAACTATTTACAGTTTTTGCGACGATACAGTCTATTTATGTTCAGCAAATAGCTGGAAGAAGCAAAAAATATTGCCGAAAGAGAAATTGCATTGATACAAGACTGGCTAAATTGTAACTTACTAACACTAAATACTGAAAAATCTAACTTTATGACTTTTTCAATGCGACCAAATGGACAGCCTAACATAAACAAACTACATATACACAATACAGACACTCTAAAACACAACTTGCTTAAACAACATGAACTGTAACTGCCAAGTATAGAAAGGACGAATACTATCAGATATCTAGGAATAACTATAGACTGCTATCTCAACTGGAATCACACATTGACATTTTGATTGACAAATTAAAAAAACTTAGATATTTATTTTTATAGACTTATAAGTTTTTCTAACAATTTCGCAGCTAGAGAAGCTTATTATGGACTGGCAGACTCCATAATAGATATGGACTAATAGCTTACGGATCTGCATCTGAAACTATCAAACAACCAATACTAATACAACAAAAAGCTATTCTCAAAATCATTTGTAGAAAACAGACAACGACACCATCTAAGCCTTTATTTAAAAAACTATTCATACTTGACTTTAACAAACTACTAGACTACATTTGCCTCTTAAGAATTCATTCAGGAAAACATACTCTAAACCAAATAACCCACGACAGACAAACTAGAGCCAAAATAAATAACATATTTGAAATACCTTATTACAAAACTACAAAAGGACAGAACCACTGGACGTACAAAGCAACAAAACTCTACAACAACTTAGACGATACTTACAAACAAATTATCACGTTAGAAACTTTCAAAATAGAAATAAAAACTTTACTCATCGACACCTAAAACTCTATTTAAATACAAATACATACTCGAAACTAGTAAATAAGACAGACTATCTCCGTATATATATATATCTCTATTTTATACAGTAACCTATAATAATATTAATTTATATATGTATATCTATTTCTATCTAATATTTATTTATTATCAATATAAAAGATCTAAGCACAGAACAACTCCTACAGCACAATGTCTTAGGATGTTAAAGTAGGAGCTTTTTATATTATGTTTATCACTAATTTATTCTAAATTTAAGTTAAGATGTATATTTTTTTACTTTTACTTTGTATATTAATTTAATAAATAAAGATATTTGTTTAAAAAAAAAGTCAAACATAGACACCGTGAACCTCGTGGTACAGACAGGAGAGCTGGCTTGCGTACAAGTCGAACATAGACACAATTATATTTACTCTTCCTAACACAAAACAATAGACAAAAACTACATAACATTTCATATTTAGTTTTATCAGTATTTTAACAAATTCTATAATAGCGCCTGCGCGGCATATTTCACACAATTGCCACGCGCATTTCAATCCATCTAAATAGTCAGCGGTTTGTTTCACATGCGGTTTTCAACGTAAAAATGCAACCATCAGCGGAAAAAAAAATTATGCATAAACTAGATTAAAAATAGCAAATGCAATCAAAAAAATCATTTTAAAAACAAAAAATATCTTTTTCTTTGAAATTTATTTTTTTAATCTTTGTGTTATATTTAGTAATTTTTGAAATTGTAGCTCGCAAATCGAAATCAATCTCACTCGATACAAATAATTCAATTATTTCATTACAAATAGTACCTTTAAATTTCCAACGCATTCTAAAATGAAGTAATTGCCTAGAAAAATGGCTAAAAAAATCCTAACTCAATGGGAGGGGGAATTCTAAAGCTGGAACGTAACCAGCACCGTTATCCAGCATATTATCTCCCCAAAACATAAAATATTATAAGCTTTCAGTATTTTTAGCAAATTTTCATACACGGAGGACACACAAAAACTCTTTGTTACCACTCCCTCCTTCCCGGAAAAGAAATATTGAAAATCAGTTATCCAGTTATACCCGTTATATTCGGTTTAAGGACAATAAATAATAGTAAAACGAAGAAGAAGAAGAAGAAACTTGTAGCTGGGCGGGAGTAGGATCGAGCTCCATATCGTACAGAATTGTTGTTATTCATGAGCTCGAGTTAATCCATTCTAATTATAACACAGCAATATTAGATACAGTGTTGTAATATTGTATCAATCTGGAAGGAATCCTTGAAAGCGATTTAATGCATTTCACAATCCAGTCAAATGTATTAGAATTTTCATAAAGAAAAACCTAGGAAAATCCTTGAGTAGAGTTAATGCTTGTTTGTAGGTCGCATTGTGCTTCCTCCGATGTCTTTTTGTTAGACAGTCACGCTCCGGTCCCCTAGCCCAACTTATTTTTTGTCTTCCATTTCAAAAGAGTTATTTTAACGCCTCCATTTTTTTTTTAGTGAAACCTTTTTTTCTAGAAAACAAGCCAAACCACATTGTCATGGCATAAAAAGGTTGACATTATACTTGTAAGAGACATATTTGTATAAGTCATAAGGAACCAGAGGTTACGGTCTACAAGTAGATCACGTAATATCGAAACTTAACTCCGGTGCGCTCAATTAACATTTTTATGACTAATATATAAAATATAAACATAGAGTAGTAGTTTTATAATTAAAAAAAGATTTAGTCAGTAGTGTCGGTACACTGCTCTCACCGTGCATGTCAACCACCTTGAGAGAACACAGCCTTAACACAAAATGTAAGATATTTATATTCGAGTATACTTGATATTTCGTTTTCATTTTTACCTAGGCTATGTAGGCTATGTAGTAATCTTTATTTACGAGAGTAACCTACCACACATTTATAAATATTTAAGACACGATATTTGAGTTTTAATGATTAATCCTGAAGCCTACACTACGAGGTTTAGTTCACAATTTCTATCAGGAATAATACAAAATATAGTGAAGGCAATATTGAGATGTGTGGAATGAGTCTAGTAGTATAAAATATTTTTAATGAAGAGTACAAGATGACTTTACAAGCACCGCACTCACCACCATTATATTCACATCTAAATATCAAGTCTAAACAAGAAAGAGGGCAATTTGGTCAAACACAAACAGACTGGCAGTAAATTCAAGCACACCTGTCCCAATATTAGGTATGTAACGCAGACACGGCCAAACTGTAAACATTGCATTACTACAAGTGACCGCCTCCAACTCCGTGACGTACAAAAACTAAACATGGTGGACATTTCTTTCCCTTATAATTTCACCTCAACAATTATTTAAACCACATTACATTACACGAATAAATCTTCCATTATTTACATGACAAGATATTTTTTAACAAAATTTACATGATAAAAACGAAATAGGCTAAAATCATTTAGCACTTGAGAGGTAAATACGAGAGATATATCAATAAATTAGAATACATTCGTGAGTTTGAATATGTGAATAATAAAACACATAATAATATACAGTCATTAAAAAGAACAAAATCCAAGTGAACTAATAGCGTCATTAATTCATTAGACCGACTATTTATAAATACACTACACACACGCGCACCATGTCACACACACACATACACATATGTAAATAGTTATAGATGATTTATTGCAAGTTAACAACAGACAGGTACGTATTATAAAACAAGCCTCAACTGAGATACAAATCATTTAACTATAAAAATCAAACTAATTAAGTTGCGTTTCCGGTTATAAACTAATAAACAGTTCACAAGTTTTGGTCTTGCAGCAAAACACTGACATATATATGCAAATGTCAAACTTTAGTATTTTTCCTTTCAATAATTGGTGTCTCTTTCATTCTATAGTCTATATATCTATAATATATATAGAATAATATATATATATATATATATATATATATATATATATATATATATATATATATATATATATATATATATATATATATATATATATATATATACGTATGCGTATTGAAAGTATGCAGATTAAATATTAAATACATGTGTATTGCAACAAATACATAAAAACATAGACTTCAACAATATAATACTATATAATGTATTAGAATTTTATTAAAACTACATAAGTGAATGAGGTGTGGGGGGGGGGAAGACCTTGGGGCTTTGTACAGCTGGATTAGAGTTTAAAACTAAACAATAATCATTACCATACCATAGTGTAGAAATGAATGCCAAGGTAAATATTAACAACACATCACTATAATATAACATTATTACCTATTGACAGAATAATGGAAATAAAACAAGATAAACAAACAAAATGTAAATAATTTCAATGAAATTCTTTTAACTGATGGAAAATTCTAGAAAATCATTGCCTGTGTTTCTACCAGATACGCCATGTTGCATTTTTATAAAATCTATCAATTTTTTCCTCTTATAGGATTTGAGTTATGTAGGAGTATGTAATAAGTTTGAGTCTTGTGTCTGTAGCGTCTCGCAGTAATATAGTGTGCAGGGTGCATACATACATACATACAGACAGACATACATACAGACATACATACAGACATACATACAGACATACATACAGACATACATACATACATACATACATACATACAGACATACATACAGACATACATACATACATACATACATACATACAGACATACATACAGACATACATACAGACATACATACATACAGACATACACCAAACTTTTTCACATCTTTTGGGATTAAGGTTCTGAAACGAAACAATTTGACAAAAAATCTATCTAACTTTGTACATTTACAAAAACAATAATATAAATACTAAAATAAAAAAAATATTGAACAGAGTTGATTAGCGATAATAGTAAATTTAAAACGATATTATCCATAAATAAATAATGTTAACAACAGAAAACCCTACGCTAATGACCTGTCGATGAGCTAAAAAATAGAAACAAATAAAATTTTAAAAATATCAGGTATAATCGGGTTGATATAGTAAAAAGTGTAATAACTATACAAAAAGATAATATAGAGCAAAAAAAAGAAAAGAAAATACCAGGAGGCGAGGTAAGGCATATGGAATGGTACACAGTGACAGTGCTTGTGTGTTGGTGTGTACGCCACTTAAGTACGCGTGTGAGTCCGTACCCGTACAATCGGACTAAGATAACAAAGCAGGGCTGTGCTTGTATGTATGTGTATATGGGTAGAACAAAAAATCCTTTATACAACCTACAGGTCCTAAATGTTTATAACGTATTTCTAAAGTTTATTTCAATTTTAGTTTTATATGTACATCGATAAATCCGCATACAAATTTATTGCAATCAATTTGGATAGTAAGATGATACACATACGTTACATACAACCGATATCAATTATTATATTTAACGTTATCGAATAAAATAACAACACAAAATAATATAAAGACATTAAATACAATAAATGTGTCGGTAAATAATACTTTGATACAATTGTAATTTTAGGTATATAATATAACTTATCATATACTCACTAGTGAGTAAATAATAAACGCTTCCCAAATTTTACTTGAAAAATCAAATACATTATATATTAACTTCTTAAAAAAAGGATGGAATTTTTATATAGTACGACTAACAAAAACATAAATAACAAGGAGAGATAATTTTATAGTACAAATTGTAAAGGAAATATTAAGAAATATATGTCATATAATAGTATTAGCAAAAATTAAATCATTTAAAAAATAATACATTAAACAAAGAGTAAATAATTATTGATAATGTGAAATAATACCATACTAGAGCGAATAATTATCTGTAAGAGTTTTATTCATGGACGTATATATAATAGATAGAAATAGTGGAAGCAGTTGGTATGTACTGAACGTGGCGTGCGCGTTGTTACGACCCCAGGGCGTCTAAAAAAGGAAGAGTTGCATGAAGAGGGGAGAAAAAAATAATTCTTTCTCAAAGAGAAAAAAAACTTAAACAAAACAGCACAGTGTGGGTTTCATTGCTTTCAAAGTCTACCCCCTCTAGTTTTTTTATACTCTATGACTTAACCTATTAACTACACGATTCTTATGTTGCTGATATTTATTTATATATCACATAATAATATTAAGTTAAAAATTATCAAATATCAAAATAAAACTATTTCTATTAGTTTTAGATTAGAATAACTCAAATATTGATTAATATTTACGTAAATATATCTTACATTCTAAAATATCGATTGGCATGTATAACAACATACAATATAATATTGATTATTTTAATCTGCTTTAACAGAGTTTAAAAATGAGTTGGAGTAACTTTTTATTTTAAACTATTTCCTCTTCGCTTTAAAAACAGATCTTTTTTTAGTTCTTTTTTAATTATATAAAAGAAGCGAAATAAAATACCCCGCATTTTTGTTGTTTGAAAGATAACCTCCAACTTTAACCTTTTCGAATCAGCTGTTTTCTTTAGATCTCTATTAATTTAATATTTTACTTTCCTTTATTTCGAAAATAGGAAAGTATTGAGTTATTTCAATTCACATTGAATATGATACACGGAGGAGTAAGTTTTTCATTAAAAAATGTATGTTTGATTGACAATAAATTTTAAAACAAGAATTTTAATGTGACTTTTCTAAAACAAAGCGGCTAATAAAACACAGAACCATGACCACCAATTTCTAACGGAAACACGCCACAATGTTCACAGCACTGTATTATATTTAAACGGCACAGTTGAAGCTAGAATAATAACTCTATGAAGAAAAATAAAATAAAATTTCATGTAACGAAATTTCATGACTATAAACAAATGATAAACAAATAAATAAAACACACTTTAGAATTTTATTATTAATAAAAAGCGCTAAATTATTGTTTGTAGCGCTAAAAATAGTTGTGTTTTGACATTTCGGCACTTTCGATAACTGTCTATTCAAATGTTTACTTTATCTCCTTGGGATATAAAAATCATTTACAATCGAGCAATTAAAGGGTTTTAAACGTGTAAAGTGTAATGAAAATACTTTTTTTAGGGAGAGAATAAGTTTCTTAAGTAAGGTTTCTTCTTTACAACCTCAAAATTGACAGTAAAGAACGATTTTATTGCTGAGGAGATAAAACATACTTTACGTCCGCCGGATGTAAAATGTTACTACATTACAGCCGCTAAGTAAATCGGTAATTAAAGTAAATAAAGTAAAATATTTATTTTTCTTATTATATTATAATTTTCTGCGTCCCCTCAAAAAATATTACATGCAACATACTGTAAAGCGTTTTATTTGCTTTGGAAGTTTGGAAACAAATTTCCGCAGGAATGAAATCTTGTTTTACAGCCTAGTTAGATAATCTACAATTAAGTCCTCGTAATAAAAAAAGTTGGTTGAGCTATTTTTTAAGGCTCTAAATTGCTATATGACAGCCTTGCTCTGAAAAATGTATTTCACAATACATTTCGTACAATTAATAAATAAAGAAGATTATCCATGAAAAATAACAAAAGGGAATTCTTAAATACATGACTATAAGAACAAACTGTCAAATCAAGTCTCAAGCTGCTTAGTTGATAAAGTTACACAAAATCAATTCACAAGTAATATTCAAACTATTTCACGAACCTATGAGTCTCGTACTCACGTAGTCATAAAACATAAAAAACACAATACTTTTCCAATATACATATGAGGAAAAGTAAAAACAATAACATCAACTTAATACAATATAATTGCTATGAGTCATTGCATAACTAAAGCAATCCAGATAAATGCCGACTACTTGAGCTTGGAGGTCACAAACACTTATAGAACTTTACATAGATCAGTCAGTATTGGAGTAAATCACGTAGTAAGAGATCATGACCACACCCCTGCCTCAATATGATAAACCTTTGAGCTGTAATTAAATGTTTACTTAACACTAGAAATCATATTCTGTCACACATATTTAGTTTTTTTTTTTAAACTTTAACATTAAATTAAATTTAAATTGCTTAAACTATAAAGATATACTAGAGGGAGCATAGCCTATCTTAATACATTGAGAGCCCTGAAACATTTTTAGTGGGGCTCTCAGGGGCTCTGTGTAACCTCCTCCAAGAGGGAGTTAAGGTTATAATTAATCAATTGTTTTGGGCTTCCCGCAGATTGTTTGTGTTGTGATTTGTATTTTAAACATTCTACTATATAATTTACTTTTTTTATATTGTTCTGTTTATTTGATAATCGAATGTGGTCAGGTTACTTTTTCGATGTTTCAAAATTCAACCAATAGGGCCCCTCTAGTAATATATCTCTATATCTTAAACGTACAATTTTTATTGAAATTCCAAATTAGGATCAACAAGAAAATAATGTATATACTAGCGCCGCGTTGGCACAGGACGGCTGTGCCTTATAACCCAAGTAGCATTATAAACGGCTTGCATTTACTGTAAAACTTTTAACAACTTTAAGCTGATTAATTTAAATATTAGTGAGGTGTTTATTTTGCAAGAATAAATAAGAAGTGGGTTAGGAAAGCAATGGAGTATAGTAAGTAGATATTGTCAGATAAGCAATGCAGCAGATGTTAGAACCTTCACAAAATCAACCAGTCTTACAGTGATAGTCAGTATAATTTATAAATAAAAATAATGAATCAAACTTGTTTCGCATTGTCTAGCATATTTTTTGGTAAATATTTCAATGTCTGCTATGTTAGAATCTTGCAATCTTATTTGCATTGTTAATGTTTTAATGCATGAATACGATCCCTTTTAGCAAATCCCAAAAAAAATGAGCAAATGAGATTGTTTTAAAAAAGTTCATGCTCCAGATGCTTAGTTACAATACAACTTAGCCTAATAGAGCTTAATTCTTGCCTTTCCGTGTCTACAATTAATGTCATGTAATTTATGTGTGATAAGCTTGATTAATGATGTCACTACTGCCAGATTTGTTTTACTATT
Source organism: Microvelia longipes (assembly GCA_018340805.1). Classification (NCBI taxonomy): domain Eukaryota; kingdom Metazoa; phylum Arthropoda; class Insecta; order Hemiptera; family Veliidae; genus Microvelia; species Microvelia longipes. Next base: position 53,285,754 of record JACMZG010001870.1, on the reverse strand, counting down.
TGCTATAGTAGTAATATATTGAACAGAAACAATGTTAAAATATAGGGAAATAAGTAAAAAGTAAAATAATAGATTAGAATTATAACAACAAAAATAAATGAAAAACAACTCGAACCACAAAATAGGAAATCCCTGCATTAAAAGATTCAAGTTAAAACTAGAAAATCAAAGATGAAATAGAACATAGAACAAAAGCCTTGGGATGGAGAAGGTCAGCAGACGAGTTTTGTTATTCAAGATGCAGGACACAATGCAGGCAGACGACCCGACCCACACTAAGGCAGCCTTTATGTTTCCTTGGGGCAACCCATCTAAATGTTTTTTATATTTTATGTCCTTTTTTAGAAGGGCATGAACCTTAAAAAACTATTAAACCTAGTGTAAAAAGAAAACAAAGTTATAAATGAAAATAAATATTATAGATTGACATGGAAAGTAAATAGAAAAAAATCAAATAATGCAAACAAAACAAAGTAAAATAAATGGGTGAAAAATTCAGTGAATAATAAGAAAATCGGTAGAATGAATTATTTAAAGACATATATAACAAAAGAAACAGAAGAGGTATAAGTTATAATCTTTTATGGATGACGATGGCTGTAAAGAAAAAGAAGAAGATGCTAAATGAACGAAGAATGCGTCAGGTTTTTAGTATTAGATCCTGATCTACGATATCACGATTTATAGGCGTTCTTAGAAATATTTAAATATCAACCCTGCAAAACAGGAAATAAAATGGATGAAAAAAATAAGCAATTCGAAATAAACTCGCGCAACAGAGGGAAACAAATTTCAATAAAAGCAAGCAACCATACATGTGCATTGCAATGGATTATCTTAGCGAGAGAGAGAGAGAGGGGGAAGAGAGGTACATGACAATAGTAATTGTACTGGAGTAGCAGTTATAATAAAATATTTTCCAAATTCTCTACAAAACCCAAAAATGTTCAGTTTTCACAAAGTTACAGTCTCGTTACATGACAATGGCGCAACATCTGTCAAGGTGCTTGCCCAAGTAGAGGCGTACTGTCTATTGTCGCATCTATCATCCTCATCTAAGTGGTGACCATCGCAATAGACGCTAATTATTATCACAAGCACCACATACTTAGACTCTGATCATTCCATAGCAATGCGTATTTTTTTCAATTATTCTATTCAGTGCTTTCAATTCCATTACATTAATTGAAATAAAATCAAGGCTGTCTGACAGAAATATTTTGTAAAAAGATAAAAAAAAAAGTTTGTAAATCAACAAAAAAAGTCCAGAACTTGCAGACGACAGATAAATCATCTATGGTTCCTAATCGTGATTTTTTTTTAGAGATTAGTAAAAAATTAAAACAAACCTTTCTTCTTAACGAGATTTAAAGAAGTAAAGAAAATGACAAAAAAGACCGACTGAGTGAAACAACCGCATTTTTATAGATTTTTTACCGCAAAGATTTATTAGAGTCACTCTCACTCAATCAGTCATTTCTAATTCCAACACAATGTGACTAGGAGCGTGAAAACGTTTAACTGAGAAACCTTATTAAACCAGTTCGAAACCCTGACTGTATTGTGTGATGTTAAAACTGTCAAATGAAACAAATAAATCACACAAATAACAAGTTCCAAATATAAAATTAAAAAACAACAGAAAGTGACGAACAATGGATAAATTGTCAAAGCTCAGTATGAACCACGGATCTAACAACTGAGCAACCAAAACTGATCAACAATTAAATGCAATCATCACATTTGTGGAGCTAAATTAATTGGCCAATCACCTGACAAACAACAGTTGTTGAGTTGCTTGATTGATTCTAGAGACATACAGCTTATAACAGCAACCTTTAGCAACTAATAGTAATCGTCAAAACAACGACCAAAAATGCCGTCACAAAATACAGGTTATCTTTAATTAAAAAATATTGGAAAACTATATGTTTTTCAACAAATGTTTCAGTTTTGAGTTAGTTCATGTGTAAAGTGTTCTAAGTTAAGTTAACTACACAGCTGATTTGAGATGAATACTGACAGTATTTATCTCATTACATTGTAATGATTACAAAATATAAACTAAATTGATTAACATCTTATAAATGACAGCGTTCTTATTAGAACATATAGTGAGGTCCAATTGTCTCACATAATAAAATACAAAAATAAAACATATAAAAATCTATCATGTATTTAAAACTCTGTAGCTACTACACGATGTTTGAAGTGGCAAAAGTTCAAGATTTTTTATTACATCATTTTTAATAAAATCTAATATGGAATACAGAGAGTGATTCATTCTAGAATATTCTTCTTTAATAGTCTAGACACGACTGTTCTCTATACATTTTTTTATTTCTTTATTTTCTTTTATTTTTGTTACATTAATATTATTGACCTAATAATAGTTTATAATTTGTTGTGAAAATAAACAATTAAGAGACAACAAAAAGTATTTTTTAAGAGTTGATAATTAGATAAAAATATAACACTCCTGCGTACGATAACAAGGATGATTCATCAAATTGTCTATCAATAGTAAAGTGAAATATCCCCCTTCTTATAGAAAAGTACACAATATGGAAGCATGGTAATTGTAAAGTATTAAAACAATAAGTACAAAGTATTCATATTATGCAACGAAACCAAATAAAAAAAAGTAAATAAAAGTTGTATTTTAGAGTTAATAAAATTAAGTAAGAAGCAAAACACAAGTCAATCAGGTAAAAACTTAATTACCAAGATCAATGCAAAAAAAAGTTTCAAAGCAAGAAGTACTTTCACGAATTGTGTAACTGGTAGCCGGAAAAAGTTAATGATTTTCAATAAATCAAACTCAAAAAATAATGTAACTGAACAAATTAAAATATAAGTTAAATTAACAGCAACCAGGTTCCATTCACAGTTTAAAATAACTTCGGAGCGGATTAAATAACAATGCAAAATTAACATGAAAAACAAATGTGTAATGACTGGAGTCAGTCATAAGTTAAAATGATTGTTAGAGACAACTGGTTTTGTAAGAACATTATGAAATCACGTCTAAGACTATATATTTGTAAATTAATATAAACATTCTATTCTAACGTAATAAAGCACACACACGTGTTTTCTACGCTATATGTAATAACGCACAGCAGGCTATCATACACAATTCTCGTCATAATTCTCACATCCTAGGAGTGGTAACTTATGTTATCGTGACCGCAGACACAGCCTCAGCATGCGGACTATGCTTTATAAAGTCAAAATGTTCCGTTAGCAGCAACGAGTTGCTCTAACTAAATTTACTACAGAACCAATTCCTATTTGACTGTGCTGGGGGCTGGGGTGCTCGTAAAAACATCTCTAAGTAGAGGTATTAATTATCATCACCTCAGTTCCTTTAAAAATGACTTTTAATTCGATTAAAATCGCACTTTTCAAAATTTTAGGTGGGATAAGCCCCTCGTAAAGTTTTTTAACTTCCAAATTTCAAATAAAGGTCTGGAATACAGACTTCTGAAGAAAAATTTTAACAAAGGAATACAGTATATAGAAGCAGCATATACAATATGTAACATATATATATATATATATATATATATATGTATATCTCAACTCAATCTTACATTTTTTCTTATAAAATTAAAAATTTAGTTTACTTAAATAAAATATAAAAATTTTATAGAAATTTAAGAATAAATATTAAATCAAATATTTGTTAAAGACAACATGGAATTTGAAAAGATAATAGGGCACTATTTAAGAGCTTTACTTGAGATGGAGTGAGGTTGATTCTTGTCTTGTTAACGTATAGAGTAAGTCTTGACAGATCGTTACAACGCGATCAAACAGTTTGTTAAGTTCGTTAACAGGAAGAGGCGATTCCTTGGTTAAGATATTTCTATATAGGGATGTATTTAAGGCAACAACCGACTTGACATGGAGTAAGACTTATTCTTAGATTATTATAATTCATATTATTTTCACTTAATGTCAAGCAATGTTCTTGAATACTCGAGTTAAAAATTGGAATAGCTAATCAGAAACATAGCTAACAGATGGAAGTTTGAAGCGATGGCAACTCATAGAACCACGACACAGAGGAAGGTTGCAAACTCTAAAAGAGCTCCTACAATGAAAACTTTCTCCCCAGAACGTAAGGTTATAAAAGTTTGAGTCACTCTGTCTTTATATGGAGGTGAAAGCTAATTTAATGAAACCTTTATATTCAAGGTTACGTCACTTCAAATCTCTTTTCAACTTAATATCAAGTTTATATTAGTGTCATTTGTTTTTCTTTATAACTTACCAAGGAAGTAGGAAAGTGTTATTTGTTTACTCAATTCACTACAGAACCCACAAAGAAGTTGGTAAGTGTTTTTACTACAGAACCCACATGAAAGTTAGCCATTGTGGAAAGAGCTGTACTGAATCTCTGCAGTTGAAACATTGAGTTAGGCTACTACTTATAGACTTAATATAATTAACTCAGAATAAAGACATAATTGTTCTTTGTGACATGACACGTCATAAGGCCAGTTACACCCCCCCCCCCACAATGTTTTCTAAATAAGGTCGTAACGATACTAAACTTAAACACATATCTATACAGAGGTTATTATCCACCAGTAGATATTTCTTCTACAAAGAATCCAAATGGATTCATCATACGTAGGTTTAATTATTACCAATACCAAATCTGGCTGTAATTTGGGAATAACAGAAATTATGCACAAAACAAATATGTGAGACGAGATGATCATGGAAATTTTGCAATAAAATAGTAAATTAATAAATGGTAATTTGTGCATAAAGATGAATGAATGAACCTTTTATTTTAACATTAAAACATTTATAGATTTACAATTTTTTTTTATTATACATATTTATAATAAAAACAAAGTTCAAAATCAGCCTTAGCTGGGAAACACATTACGTAACCTTATTTATATAACTTCCATATTTTATAATATTTTACTAATTTATAAATCTTAAAAAAGTTATTTTATAATTTGTCATATAATTAAACCCATACCATACCATACCATAAAGATACCCTAAATAAATGGTAATTTTGCACCGAGTTATTTTACTGACAGTATTTAGACCCTGGAGTGACGATGTAAACACCAGCCTCAGCTAATAATGCATGCTAATATTTAGTTGATATTTATTCAAACGTCTTGAACAAAAATCAAATAAATATTCTAAAATAGAAAAGATATTCTTTATTAATTATGCGAGGGTGTTTGCGCAACACCCCCCCCCCCCCCCCCCCCCCACCACCATGCATATGCAGGTTTATTCTTAAAGCCACTTATCTATATTTACATAACAAGAGTTAAAACATCACCGTTATCACTGAGAATAATATCCAACAAATTATTTTTCACAAATACGTGTAAATTTTTTTGTGTCAACAATAAGTCGCTTATATTTGCTTTCTTTAGAGTATGAAGAGCACATAATACGTAAATATGTCAAATAAATACAATTTTAAATTATGTAGCACCGTCTTAAAAGCGTAATTGGAATTCACATTTTAAATAATTTATGTAAAGAAACTATAAATTTAAAACCTTATTCATGACGATTACATGTTTCTGTGGTAACGTTTACAACTAAAAGACAGAAATAACACACCAATACCAAAATAGCACACTAACACAGGTTTGTGTTAATAATAGAGCATTAGACCACAAAAGGAACCGTTCTCTCCATTTTAAAAATAATTTACTTAAAAGTACTTAATATTATTCGATGTAAAATAATTAATCAAAGTGAACAATGCAATTTTTAATTCCTTTCGAAAAATCAATAGTCAGTGATGTAACTCGATTTGAAATAATTTAGATATAAAACGCAGAGGTTGTGGTTTTGAATATCAATCAAATTTGCGTTTAGAATGCGATGTGACATGCGCCTTGACATCACCTGACACGATGAAAGGTCACTCCAATGCGAGCGAGAAAGCTTTAAAACTCTATGAATCATACCTAATATATTGACTCATAAAACCTCTCTCTATTTAGTTTTTTACTTTATTTATTTTTAAACCATAGTTGGTATAAGTGTTGATAAATACAGTGTTGCCAATTCAACTCTTTTAAAAATTAAGTAAACAAAATATTTTCACTACAGAATAGTAAATATTTTTACCAAGATGCTGACATCATAACTTCACACACATAAATATAACACATTAATCTAACTTATATTATTATCAAGTCCTCATGGGCCACAATACTAGTTTTATTATTATAGATGTATACGATACCAAGTTCTATAAAAAAGGAGAAGAGATATAATAAACACAATAGACTATATTATTATTTGCTGGACAGTAATTATGTCAATGACAAGAAAGCCTGACAGGGTAAATATCAGTGTAGAGCTCGTCGTACTGGATGCTAAGGCCATTTCCCTTCTATTACTAATTAGATAGGGTATTGTACATATGTCAATCAATATTATAATAAAAACATCGATGTAATAACTTATATCCGTGTAGGAATATAAATATTACCTCAAATTTATCATATGAAAATGCATCTATATTTTTTTAAATTTCTATACAGGTTAAAATCAAAAACCTTGTATAGAGAGGCGGTATATTTTACCTGGCAAAACTAACATCAACAGCTGTCTTAAAGTGGTAAAAGAAATACCAATATTAAAGTAATCGTGTGAGATTACTTGCTGACCTGTCAAACGAAATCATACAAAGGCAAGCAACGCCGAGGCCAGACTAGTGGCCCCGAGGCCAGACTAGTGGCCCCGAGGCCAGACTAGTGGTCCCGAGGCCAGACCAGTGGTCCCGAGGCCAGACCAGTGGTCCCGAGGCCATACTAGTGGTCCCGAGGCGAGCCATCGAGTATAACTACAACAAACTATAGTCTCCTTATTCGAGTTCAGGGAGTTTAAGTCATTATAGTCAACCATAGAGACAAGTAGCCAGGATTTAATTTCGGAGGGGGCTGAATGTTAAAAATTGTATATGTAATAATATATATAATATATATATATTATATATATATATATATTATATATTATAATAAATATATATATATATATATATATATATATATATATTATTATTGTATATTCTTCAATGTTTTCAAATTATTTTTATTTCTTTCAATTTCATTGTATATATGTTTTATATATTATGATATTCATATTATAAGTTTATGGTTAAAAAATATATGTTACGTAATTTATTATTTTTATATATTTTTTATAGGTTTTATTTTTTTCACACATTTATTGCGGGTTTAGGTTATGTAAAAATTTCGGGGGATGGCTGAAGCCCCCTCAGCCCCCCCCTGGCTACGCCACTGCATAGAGATATATACTAGAGGGAGCATAGCCTATCTTAATACATTGAGAGGCCTGAAACATTTTTAGTGGGGCTCTTAGGGGCTCTGTGTAACCTCATTGAAACCTCCTCCAAGAGGGAGTTAAGGTTATAATTAATTAATTGTTTTGGGCTTCCCACAGAATGTTTGTGTTGTGATTTGTATTTTAAACATTCTACTACAAATTTACTGTTTTTTGTTCTGTTTATTTGATGATAATGATAATCGAATGTGGTCAGGTTACTTTTTCGATGTTTCAAAATTCAACCAATAGGGCCCTCTAGTAATATATCTAATGTAGTCAACTACAATATAAGCTCCCGAATGTAAGCTCAGGGTTTCCTGTTCTTTGAGACAACGTAATACGACAGGATATAAAAAGTCAATCATAAAACCTGCTTGATAACTTTAACATATTTAAATGAATAAAATTTTGTCTAATGTTGAATAAGGAACATATGACAATATTAAGTGACGGGTTTGTTTGAAAAACAAGGGGGGGACCGACCTTATTAGCGAATTTTCATAATGAAATGACGCTTATGAGGTTGTTCGGATGACGGAAGTTGAGGGTGGAGTGAGCGGAATCGGTTCCTATTGGCTTCCTGATAACAAAAATATGTCCGAAAAAAATTTATATATATATTATATATATATATATATACATATATATATATAGTATATATATATATGTATGTAAGATTTCTACCCTTTCGTATGGCGAACGATAACTCTCGAAGGCATTCTCAAATTGAAACGAAACTTTGCAAATCTTCTTGTGAGTTACGAGGCCTATTGTTTATAAAAACATTATGACGTAATCAATCAAAGTTATGACGTCATGAAAAAAAAAAATTTTTGAAACTTGAATGCTTTAAAACAAGGTATTGTGTTTAGGTAGACAGCTAGCTGAATCGATTAAGACCAATTTCAGCTGAATCGAACCATCACAAATGGGCGCAAACAGTATACATATATTATATATATAATGTTGTATATATGTATACGTCCATGTCAAAACTCGTACGATATCTGTGGGGTCAGTGTGTTAGAGGTGGGGATATAGTATAATTGAAGGGCTTCTACCTCTGCTCATCCTGGTAAGCCTGCTGTCCTAGAGAGACAGGACAAAAAATGGCTTCCACTAAAACCACGGCGAGCAAAGCAGGCCCGTAAGCGGAAGAACCTCGAAGTAGTCTTATATGGTCGAATTCATTCTAACGATTGCGACCGGTTTCAGCTCAATCAACAATCTTAAGCCTAGATAAACAATATAACATGATGGTTCACTCCCGAGTGTAGTAGGAACACTCAATTGACAAGTTTGTGTTTATGATTAAGTTGGAGGCCTCATCACTGTCTTGAATAGCGCTAGTAGTAAAAATATATTTCTATTCTCTACTAGATTGTGCTGTAGTATTTTTTTAAATACAAACAGTTGCCAATCGTTTATTAAAAAAAATAAAGTAAACAAAGTATGGTATGATTGCACTATGTTTTTTGTTTTAAACTTGGGGGCCTCATCACGCGAAGCAGCACCATTGTTTTCTTAAAAAAATAACAATAATTAATTTTCAGTGTTTAGACTTAAGATTTACTATTCTGATAATAACAATATCGGGTTGGCAAACGCATAAGTAAGGAAACAAACCAAAAAAAAAACTTGACATTAGAGGTCAAATCCAAGGGGGGACGACAGAATGGGTAAAGTATGAGTGAAATCAATTTTTTCACTTTTTACCAATTTATACGAAATTCTTATAGAGCTTTCTTGGATCACTCATCCATCGACTCCTCATCATTCTAGCGCTGAAAAGCGGATGGAAAGACTGGATTACCTCAACAGCTCGTTGTTTTAAATAAAAAAATAATATAAATAAAAGTGTCAGAAATAAAAATATCTGACAGTTTCACGTTGTCACCACTAGACTTGTACTACTGGCCTCCTGCAGCTCATCAACTATTTTTTTTTAAATTTTTTGAGTGAGCCATCTATGTTAATATTGTTTATCTATGATCCTAAGTGACAGAAACGGTATTTTATTTTAAAAAACAAAATCATAATATATTTTTGTTTTATACGCTTGTTAGTTTTAATATTTATAGCATACTATTAATAATAAAGTATTAATAAAATCTTAATTAGTAAAATCAAATTTGTGAGAAAGTCTCTCAGGCCCGCGAAGCGGGTCTGTGTGGAGAGGCTGTGAAAATTCGCTAGGACATGGCAAATGCCATTGTAACAAGAACAATAATGAAACAACACATCATACAAAACAACAACAATGTGCCGCGAAGCGGCCACAGGAAGGCCCCCGGGCCGCTTCGCGGCCCGGTGGGCCGACGCCGCGGAGCAGACGAGGCGCGAAGCGCCGAGGTCGCGTAGCGGCTACGGGCCGAAGGCCCGTATTATAAATCACGGCTACCAACTTAAGGAATTAAGTACTGCTGTTTATTAAAGTTAATTATTTATAAGAATATATTACTTTAAAATAATATGAATGACAAGCTTGCGTTGCGATGCATTTGACCTTTACTAACTCTTGACTTGTTTACTTGTTATTTATTGTTATTATCATATGAAATCAACCTTGACCCATATAGAGCCGGTAAAAACATTATTGTCCGATATATTCAAATAAAGTTTTATTAAGGACGGAGTAACAAGTGACATTATTTAAATTCCATTATCATGGCCAGTGACTTAATAAAAATGGGGAATTAAAACTAAAACCAATTGACCAGATGCTTGCAACATGACCAATGCATGGTGTCAGTAGTTAGAGATCTCCCGTGTCACTATTTCCAACTTCCGTCAGTACAGCAAACCTCACGCCAATAAACATTGCTTAAACAACGAATGCTGCAAAGAATACACGAATAATATTCAAAAAGCTACCTATGATTTCAAACTTTTAATTATTAATAAACTAAATATTTAATACACTTATAGATTAGTTCTGGCAAAAGTCAGATGGTGGTATCTATATTTACACGAGGAGATATAAATGGCTGCATTCTACAGTGACGAAACGTCTATTGTACCAATTCTTTGGCGTCTAATTTCATTTTGAAAAAATCAGATTCATTATCCGATATGAGCAGTTAATATCGTTTAAATCTGTATAATTTAATCAGGCGCAGTCATAAATAGACAGGATCAACAGGTGGTCATTTTATATTTATAATACCAGCACAAGTATTACCAGGTTGCCTTGTGTTTTATATTAATATAAGCAGCCTTACTTCTGAAGCAGATATTTTACATGGAACCATTTCAGCTTTGTATGATATCTTCCGTACGAGCTTCTGAGGACAGCAAATTATCATTTACAAGCAATTACTTTCTCGTAATTAACTTTAAATATCTACAGAGTATGTAGATAAAAATTCGGATGTAGTTAAAAATAAAATAGGCAAATAAAGACGCTCTTGATTCAAACAACTTGATTCGAAAGAGGTTTTATCAACAAAAATTTATTAATTCACGATCCATTTCAGACTGATCACGTTTCTAAAAAGTGTTTTATCGCACTGCCAGTTACAATCTTTTAGTGGCAACAGTTTCATTCACACCACTTGAACCCAAAGTATTTTGCTACGACGCCTGACAGATATTACGAACTACATCAAAACTTCTCATTGAACTAAACTTTTTGAAAAAAATAAAGAAGAAAAAGAAAAAGTGTATCTAAATAGGTAAGCGGGGTGTTAGACACCGTTACAGTAATAAACCTTCCCTCCCTAGGCAGCTATTATACCGTAATATTACCTATTACGTCCTCTCTCTTTCTTTCCTTTTTCAGCGCTGCAATCTTACAAAGATTTCCTTCAATAAGGAAGCTCGTCATCTTACCTACTTCTCTGAATAAATAAAAAAAAAAGTTGCACACTGTCTCGAGTAAGAGGACATGGTACGACTGAGGAATCACAACCATATTACCAACGACCTTTATAACGATTTCTGACAGTTTCTCATTCATCTCAGATTAGAAACTTAACAATTTGTGAGATTTTATCTTATTAAACTGAATGGAAGAATTAATTTTACAGAGCTATGCGCTGCTTTAGAAAAGATACTAAACTTTAATAAACAAGGTTGGGGCTGAAGAATACTTGCAATAAGCATATACATGGTTAATATGACAGACAGACAGAAAGAATTTTAAGGCAAGAAATAATTAAGGTAGCCTCAATTATGTAAGCGAGAGTTAGCTGATGCTGCTATTATAAGAGTTAGTGAGGTTTTAAAACTTCATAACTATACAGACTATCATAGCAAACACACCTAAAATAATACAATTGACAGGGCGCACGCTAACACGGTCATAGTATTGCAATACCACAATAATTCATTCTATTAAATGAAAATAATAAATAGTTCAAAATCAATAAAAAAACACAACAAAGGTCGAGGAGCGTAATAAATTAGTAGTTATCAGTCAAATAAATATTTCATATTTGTTATCAGGAGCTGACTCGTTATCAAATCGTTAGACAAATATTTTAATAGCTCTTATCAATAATTATACAATGTTTAGTCAGTATTATTCGTAAGAGGAACGAAATGAATTTAAAATTACGCAACTAAATTTTAGATCGTTTTTAATTAAATGCCAACACACTTGTTTTGAAACTCAACAAGTGCGAGTCAACAAATTATTCACAACAAATTCCAATGCAATTAAATTTTTTTATAAAATAATTTAAATTTGTACTTTTCCTTAGCTAACACGCAGTTTTAGCAATGTTTTAGGAAATAATTTTCCAATAAGTAAAATTATCAATTCATTTTAACAATATTTGCTAGGCAACTTAACGGGAGCACAGCGCCCGTCACGACAATAACTTGACTATCTACATTGTGCCCCGAGAAATTTGATGGCCATATCACCAAACACAAATAATTTCAACTTAACACCCAAGTCCATACGCCATGGTCTAGTGGTTTACAGACAGGAAATTCGTCCACACAAACAAGAAAAAAATCCGATGGCGCTGTGGGATTTCCGTCAATTTCATCAAGATTTGCGTCAGGAGTGAATTTGATTTTTAATGAATTGTTATTTCTAATATGTAAGTGAGGCTAAGGAGATACATATGAGGGTCGCGTCCAAGCATACAGAAGTGCAATTATAAGACTTTGTCGTCCCTAGATGCGTGCGCATGTCCCCCCCCCCCTACCTACTGCTCTCCGTATGCATTATTTAAATGGTTCTTCTATTTGTTCTATTGATTTTCAAGTATCTTTGTAGTTCTAGTTTCATTTGCAGTTTTGTTTACAAAACTGTCCTTCATCTGTTTATAGAGAGGAGAAAGTATGTGAAATGGAAGAAATTTCATTATTATTTTACCCTAAATAAATCCCCCTCTCCCTCCAATTTTATAACAAATTGGAATTTCCTTAATTTAATTGTATAATCATAAAGATATGAATTCATTATTAAGTGACAAATGAATTTATTTTACTTAACAATTAATAATACTAATAAAATAAAATATTTTATTATTATTTATAATAATAAATATTATATTATATAATAATATTAACTGTAATAAAATTGCATCAGATAGTGTCTTACTGTCGAGGTTACAATTGCTGAGCTCTACAATGTGCTCACAATTAATTATAATAAGTACATCAAAAACTTAAGCCAAGATCACGGAAGTTAGGCCGTTTCGGAAGAAGTCAGTACTCGGTAGGGTGACCACCCAGTACTAATTTTGTTGGTACGAAAAAAACAATTCGTTACAAAATGAATAATTACCATCATTAAACATATCTAAGATAAAAGATTTTTTCTTATAAATAAATACGACAAACGAATAATTTAACCAAAATTTAAATTTATAATTTTAAAAACAGTTCCACAATTTCACAAACCCTGATTTAGCAATTTATATTTTCCAAGCGTAGAATTAAATTTGAATTTCTATTTCGTATAAGTGTGTTTACATAACTGGTCTTGGTGTTTATTTGTCCTAAATTTAATATGTTGGATAGGAATATTAAATTATCTTTAGACGAATCTAATTTGTGCTCTTAATTTAAAATGAATACTGAATAAGCTGTAGTTGTTAATAGATATTTATTTAACGCTACTGCGATATTTATTTCATTTACTTGAAAATTTAAATATCCATTATTGGCGACCAATAAGAAGCGTCCGACTAATTCCACTAGGTGTTCTTCATTAGTCTAGAAGCCCTAGTAAATGAGGGCTAACAAAATCATATTACGCAAAATCACTGTTGTTGAAATAGAAGAAAAGAATTTGAGTAGCGTAGGGCTCTGAGTAAGTTAGTCTCACTGAACTAGACTTTATATAACTGTTTCAGGCCACTCGATGGCAGAAGATAAGCGTTGCTACGATATTGCCACTGCCACGTACTTACAGACAAGTTAAACGTTACAAGTTCAATACTGTTCTTATAACTATTCCTGTGTACTAGTTATATTTACGAAAACTTGAGTTACAAGTCAAGTCAAGGCCTCTTTAATGACATAAATACAGACAATAATCTCAATGTGTTACACCTATAATACACATTAGTGTATTATACATTAGTACAATCATTACACCATCAACTCAACATAATCAACTTGTTCCAAAATTGAAAGATTAGTTAACTTCATTTAACATTTTTAAAACGATAGAAATTATTTGGTGCATAAAAAATAGTTGTATCTACTTGACGCATTAGTGGTGGCATAAAGGCCTCGGCATTACAAATAAGAAGGCCAGGTACAAGAATAATCATTTTTTCACTGAGCTACAAAAAAATACAGCAGGTGATTTCGGGAGTAACAGAAAAACACAAAAAAAGGTAGTGTCTGATTTCGTTCCGCGTCAAATGTGCGGAATTTCCGGACCAGCGAACCAAAACCTCGTAAAACTTGCAAAACCGTTCATTATTTCTATACCTGGCTCAGTCAGAGGAAATTCAACATTTTCGTTTATTGAAACAGCTTTTATATGGAATTTATAATAATATATACGTCCATCGTAAGCAACAAAGATTTCAAACTGATTATTAACATTGACTATTAACTCTATTTTGGAAGCCCGAAAACCTAATATGTCTGACAATTGTTTCTTTATGATTTACTTTACAAAGTATTTAGTGACAAAGGAAGAAATATGGAAAGTAAGTAGAGAGGGGATTGGATTTAGACCGACTAACCTGTTATATCTACATTATTTCATCTGATAATCAACTATGAACTTATTTTACAAATTATTTTAATCCTTTCAACACTATAAAAACTACGAACTATAACAAATAATAAAATTAATATGACTCAGCAAAACAAGCCATCAAATAGTTCCCGCTAAAACTTATTATTGAAATAGTCATATTTTACCCAAGCTTTGCAAGTAATTGACTCAGTGTCGAGACAGCCAAATCAAAACTGTACACATTGTACGAGTCCCTCGTTATCATCTTTATCATTTAACAGAGAAAACTAGGTCAAACTTTATATATAATAAAAACTAAAGTAAGATAAACTGAAACCACAGTAAAATTTGTATCTAGCATCAAATTGAATATAAATTTACTTTATATTCAACTAAACTCCTCGACCTTTTGACTTAACAAGGCCAGCTTACTATTGATTTAACTTTTATTAGCAATTTTTGTTTAACTTTTACCGCATGTTATGAAATATGAGCAAATACGTATATTTGCCTCATCTTATTAACAACTGGTACAGCTATATATCATGAGAGAGTGCTGAATGCTTCCTAACAGTGACGACACTACTACTACTGTCTCTATGCATTATATCTGTACGTATATACATACTAATAGCACATTTTATTTACAATACAGAATTTCTTCTATAATATAAGGCGGCAATGTGGCAAATGTATATTTTATCTGCAACAGGTTATAGTAAATTCATAATCTGTAGTTTACCGTGTCCGTCAATTACTCCGCCAAAATCATCAAGGTCGTCGACTTGATAAATCAAATTTTACTGTAATTTGAAAACTCAACGTGAAAGACATACCTTATTATCCTGTCCGCGGTAACAGCGGCTTGTAGATGTGGATCAGGATGTAAAGAAGGCGGCACGGGCGGCATTCCTGGATACCTTTTAGCCCATAGCTGGGCGGCAGCGGCTACGGCAGCCGCGGCACCGTAAGACGGCACTTGAGGGTGTAGTAACGGTGGTCCTCCGTGCTGATGATGTAATTCCGCGGCTCCACCACCGTACGACGGTGCACCCGACATGACGAGTCTGCAATGCTGAGGTGACTCTACGTGGCGCACTTCGCCTACTACACTGGGGTCCCGCCACACCTGAAACATCACGCATGCGCCTTGCCTCATTAGTACTACTTAAAACTATTATTTTTTACAATTTAAAATGTCAGGATTAATGCCCTGGGTTCCCATCTAGCTGTGGTAGGAACCCAAAGACGCTATGCCGGATGACTCTCACCCGCCAAAGAGTCCGTGGGGGCAGCATTCCTCCAAGATGACTTGGTAAACAAGATTTTTAAGAGGAAGAAACTTATTTAAGAAGAGGAATGAATAATTAATAATAGAAATAAGTAAGTTAATCAGGTTGATATAAGAAGTTCAAATCTTAATATGGTCCATAAAACGTTTCTATTTAAAACTAGAAACACGAAGAACTTAAAAAATACAAAATAAAGATTTTTCTATACGCTAGGTATGAATCGCCCAGAACCCTGGTTTCGGATCCCACCTGCCTTAGAAAACATAAGATTACATTGAGTGGCGAGGAAGGAGGGTGGAGACAGGTGATACTCAGTAGAGGAGCCCATCCTTCTCTTCTCACACTATCCGGATCTAACTGAACATTTGTCAGAGATTTCATCTAAATATTTATTAGACGAGTTCAATAAAAAGAAACTTAAAACTTTCTTCTATCATTCAGGAGAAGGTTGTAATAGTTCAAACATGTGTTGGTCAATCTGACCACACGAATGTCCTTGAGTCTGATCGACTTCAATCTGACTGTTGTTTAGAGTAGGTGTACTTCAATCTGACCACACGAATGTAGACACCTTGAGTTTAGGAGTAGCTTACTTCAATCTGTAGACACCTTGAGTTTAGGTAGCTTTACTTCAATCTGACCACACGAATGTAGACACCTTGAGTTTAGGAGTAGCGTTACTTCAATCTGACCACACGAATGTAGACACCTTGAGTTTAGGAGTAGCTTTACTTCAATCTGACCACACGAATGTAGACACCTTGAGTTTAGGAGTAGCTTTACTTCAATCTGACCACACGAATGTAGACCTTGAGTTTAGGAGTAGCTTTACTTCAATCTGACCACACGAATGTAGACACCTTGAGTTTAGGAGTAGCTTTACTTCAATCCTCTTTATTCTACATTCCTTGTAGAAACATATGTGATGCATTCACATGATTGCATTTAATAAGTAGTTAAGAAAACCATAAAAACAAACCCGGTGTTTGGTACCAAAAGAGAATCCACACACGGTGTCTGGTAGAGAAAAGATCAATTTATTTGACTGATTTATATTTTCGTTTCCATTTCGGGAAATTCCAAATAAAGCTTATTATTGTTAATTTAGGGTCATAAAAGAGAGGTAGTATGGACTCGGCAAAAATATTTATTATATTTACAACTCTTATTAATGACACAAAACACAGAATGAAGACAAAATTTGTCATCAGCATTTGTTTTAATTTTATCGATTGACAATTGACATAAATACATATTTATGTTGTTCTCTTCATTTTAGGTATCTGTTAAGAGTACTCGGTCCTGTACAAGGAAAATATACAAAGAATTTTAATAAAATGTCACTTGATTGTAATATTTTTGCGGGTTCCTTATCGGACTGGAAATTTATCAGTTTCATTTGCTGCTGGATATAATGAACAGCAACTTGCAACTGCAATGATATTTTACCATTGTCTTGTGGTTAGTTATGTCTTTGACATAACTCAAACCTAGCTAATAAACCAGTAATGAATCCTATTGCACTCAATATATGTTAAGAAAACGAATAATAGAATGAGACTAAAGGCTGTCCTGATAAGAGTGGGAGATTCACTTGTCCTTAATTACCTTAAGTTAAAAGCAAAGTATCAAAAATCAAAAAAGCCTTAATTTTTATACTTAAACAGTTCGGGTGTTACAAGGGACCCCTTTTCGCCTCATTTAAGAAAAGGCGATGCCCTCATACGGAATATGTCAAGTAGTTTACTGTGTCTGCGAAATAGAATAAAAGTTTTCTGGATATTTGTCTGTTCCAAATAAATGCAAGCTTTAGGATGGAAAGAAATCTAGGCTTCCAAAATACAGAGGTTCCTACAAAACATTCTTAAAACAATACCAATCATGTTAAAATGGACCAAAATATGAACAACTCAAAGATGCCTAAGAAAGCAATCACTGTTTCATTTGAATTTATTATTAAATTCAGCAACACTCTGCCATCGATTAAGATTACGTAGTTTTATTCATGACAAGACAACAAAAAGTGAACCCTTAATCGGGACAACAAACCGTTGCGAGACGAATGGAATTAGATACACTTTTGACTTTCACCTCGCCGTGTCGGGGCAACCTCAAGATATCTTACAACTCACTCAATACAACTTACATATGTCCACCAATAAATGTAAACAAATGTAAAATACTTTGAAACTATTACAATTTGTAACATAAAGAAATCCACATAGCAAAAACTCCTCAATAATTGCTTAAAATTATTAAACAATTAATGTAATTAACAACAAAAGTAATTATCAAGCCCCATTTAGCGAAACCATTGTCTAAAATCACTCCATACCACGGAGTCATACACAATAGATATCACACGAATGATGAGAACAAAAAAAACTAAAGATGGCGGACAATCTTATGAAAAAAATCAAGGCACGTCTCATGAATCATAAAGATAAAAAAACCTTTCCACGTTCTTTTTTTAATTTAATGATTGAAACCTATAACGACTTCCACTTGCAACGAGTTTTTTTTTCAAATAGATTATCTCAATAAAGTTATATTTTTATATATTAAAAAGTATTGCTCATTATTATATGTATATCAGCTATTAATTTAGCAATTATTTAACACAAATTAAATCTAGATAAATAAATAGTTTAAAAATAAATTAATGCTAATACAAGTATCTATTTTCATTTAAATATTTTTTTAAAATCTAATTTTTAGTAAATATAAAATAAAATCAAAGAATTAAAGACTTAGTCCTGTCTGTCATACTTTAGATTAGAGTTCATAAAAAAGTAAAAGTTGTTTTTATATTTCAATTATTTCTCATAATAAAAATTAAACTACTGGATTTAGAATGTTACGGAGTAATCGATAAGGTAAAAAATAATTAAAGTCAATCGCTGCCATTTTTCTTTTTCAATATAAATTTAAGAATTGCAATTAAATGTGTTACAATTTATTCCCTTATAATTTGACTTAACAACCGCTCCATCATTTCATTGTTTTTCATGACATTTTGATCAGCCCCCTAAAGGTAACATTATTTCAGCAAGCAGTCTCCAGATTTCCCTGCTAGGTTGGGACAAATAATCATCGAGGCCAAGATTGTTTTTAAAATATAATATTCTGCAATCGCTCGACTTGGATTCGATCAAAGTTCGTTCTTATAGAGAGTCGAACTAATAAAGTTATTTCACTTATAAATAAAATAACTAATATTTACAGTATTACGTTGATTTCTGCTGAAAAATATTTATTTCTAGAGCTGACAGTCAGCAGAAATAAATTGCTGACCGGACGTCTGCATTTTGTCTTTTTGCCGTCTCCATTGTAAATCATTCTTATTGTCTTGATTTTTTTCATTGTCATGCAATTTTATACAAAATAATTACAAAATGATTTAATAGTTAGATACGCAAAATTTGAAGTAACTTTAGATTCTAATTGACTTTATTCTTCCTCGAAACGAATTTTCTATTAATTTTTAGTATTTGTATGATTATGACCAGAATGGTCTAAACGTCGCATTAAAATCGTTGTTTTTATTTAACCCTAATGGATGAAATCTTCTTATCAAAATAATTACCTAAGCATACCTACTAATGATAAAATAAAATAATTATTTCAGAGGAGTAATTATTAATAAGATAAAAGGCTCATGCAAAACAATTCTTAATTTTCGGGCAAGTCCGAGTTTAGGTAGAATATTAATTTAATATTCTTTAGGAGTTTACGCAATGAAAACTTTATGCAATGAAACAGTTTTTCTGAAGGCTTTAAAATAAACCAAAAAAATGTTTTTTTCAGATTTTACACGACAAACAAGGAACTCGTAATTAAAATCGCTAACATCAAGTAATAATTATAAAAATTTAACAGAAACTAAATACATAAAATTAAAAAGAAAAAAAAAATATTTATGAGGCAAACAATAATATGACTTGATTGACCAAGCTCCGACATTAGGCTGCATCTCTCAGCCAAATGTCTTCACACAAACAAATCCTTATTTACTAAAGATTTCTCCCCATTACCGAGACCACAAATGTTAAATGATGTCAAATTATAATAATTCTAAGAATAAAGCAAGAAATAATTTTTTGTTCAGTCTAAGTTATCCAATATTCCCTTAAACGCATTAAAAGCCATCCATGATTCCACTTTAAGATTCCAATCTTTATACTATTAAGTCAGTGCGTGACCCATTTTATAATAAAACATTAAAAAAAGAAGATATAAGAAGATGGAGACCCTGAAGGTATAAAGAAGAAGAAGGTATAAGGTCAGCCACGTGAAACGTGACTTACAACCACGAGTTCTTTCCTAAACGGGACGATCGGAATTGAAGGCGACGACCTACGACTTATGATGTTTATCTCGAACAATGAGTTAAGAATCAGAAATTAAGTATAAACTTATATGTCCTGGGATAAATTTGTTTAATTGAGTCAGTTGAACATTTATAAAGAGCATTTTGTACTTTTAGGTCTAAATTGAGAAGAAATATTACAAGTATTTTAAAAACCAAGATGTTCCAATTATAATAGCTGATAAAATTGAATTATGTTTGATTGCCGAGTCGTGGAGGATCCGAACTATCATGATTCTTAAGAGGAAGATTATTTGTTGGTTTTTATAAAGTTTTGAAATACAATGGAATGGGTAGGAGTAACTTCCTTGTCTATCATCTACGACAAGTCAAGCAAACCAAATTAGTTTTGTCACGTAGCGAAGCTATTAATGCTTTGCTAAATCAGATTATATGGTCAAGGACCAAATTTATTAAATGTTTATTTTTAAAGACAGCACAGTACAGATACAGAAGGAATAAAAGCTAATAGATAGCTAAAGGACTAGTAAAAGAAGTAGTGGGCCTTTAGGTAAACTTGAATCAGAAAATAACTCCGCAATTTATCTATTATCCTGTTTGTTTTAAATTTAGTGCAGGAATTATTCAGACTACATTCAGTAAACTAAGGTTTCTAGACACTGTACCAATATTAGGGTTTTAGAAACTGTAATAAAAGTTGGAAACGCTAAGACTCTTGTCATTTTATATAAATAATGCATGATTACAATGTCATGCAAACTAATAATTATTAGTTGCATAAAGAAACAATTATGGTGATTACCAAATATAATAATTCCCGCAGGGTCTATTTGCAGAATAGAATCGATTAATATTGTGAATTATTGTGACCATAATTACTAGACAAATTTAACAAATAAGCAAACTCAAGACATGATTTGACGTAGTCATAAGTCCTACTATTGCCAATAATATCATCCCAAATTCACAACAGCAAATAAAAGAACTGCAGTTGTATAAAATTATTGTAATACTATAACAAAACTTCACACTCGTGAGACAGTGAAGCGAATGATACTGATAAGAAGAAAAGAAACAGGCAACCTGCAACCTCAAGGCTTAACCTTGCAGTTCTTACAGCGTCTTATCGACAACACGTCGTTATAAAACACAATAAAAAACTAATCGTTTATTGGGAATCGTAAATCATACCTCTGATAACGCTCTGTTTCTTATCATGAGTCAAACTCTACTGCACAATGTAATAATAATTTAGTTCCTTATGTAAAAATTAAGAAATACAAACTAACTAGAATTTACTGTTTAGATTTAAAAGATAAGGACACAGATATTATAATAAAAATAGAATAATAAAGATAGGAAAGTGCAAACAATTTACAGAATTAGAATATATTATTTGTAATGTAATGTTGGCATATCTGAAATGTTGAAACACGTACAGTACACAGCGAGTACAAGTTAAGAGTCAGTTCCGAGATAGCGGCAGGTTGCAGCCCTGACTGGATGGTTTGTGTGAGCTTTTGACATCAGTTTGCTTCAAATTTAGGTAAAGCAAAAATACATTTTTCTTCATACATTTAAAAAACCTCGTGGTATCGCATGCTTACTATACACGAATTAATTATAGTACTACAAAAACAGGTTATAAAAGGATACAAATCATCTTTAAATGATATCTAATCAACTAAATATCATAAACATTTCAAAGACGCCCATCATAATTAAAAAGCCGATCAATGCGGACAAATGCGGAGTAATTGATGGATCTCGAGAAGCACGAAGACTTGATGCCCTCGAGGAAATCGTCCCGAACAACCAAAGCGTGTAAAGACATCACGAAGCTGTAATTTCAACACGAAATGTTCCATCCAACCAGTCTAATGATATGCACTGCACAAGTTATGAAAAGTTTCATCTCATCGTCAACAGATCATATTAACAGATCTATAGGAGTTTCAGAGGTATTAGGAACTAAGTATTTGTGAATAATTTTGTAGCGATTAACAAGAATGCTGCTCATTAACGAAGCGATAAAAGATAATAAAGAAATAGGTTAATAGTAAATATGTTGGCTTGTGAGCTCGATTACTGATGCAGATGAGGTGTGCCTGGCCACGAATAGCATGCAGTAGAAGTTAGCAAATAAGTTACTTAGCCTCGCATAATTACCTTTTATGACAATTACACTTATAAATACTACGACTTTCTACAAACATGACTTGGCATATTAACATTAGTAACAAAGTAATAATATGTCTCGCACCCTAAAATATTAAAATAACGAAGTCAAATCCAATCTATGGCGATCCTTAATGACTTCAGAGTTGTGAATCAGTCCTCGTAGTAACAGTCCCTCGAAAAGTAAGGGAAAGCTATGAAATAGTGCCTCCACAGACCAAGAAAGGCCAAAATCACTTCAGGACAATTTACAGGTCTGTCGTTTAGCATGAACGATAAGTTCATGATCACAGAGAAGTGATCAAAAGTAGGCTCTTGTTTTTTTAAGTTTAAAAGTAAAAATTAGTTTGTAACTTGTCTTATTAGTTTGATCTATTTATTTGACCCTAAGTTAGTAAAAAAATGTACTAAGATATTAATTACCTGGGGTGTTGGGGTGGAAGGCTTGATGGTTGGGGTGGCTGGTTTAGGTGGCTGTTCTTCAGTTATACTATTCGCTGACGATCTCTCATCACCTGGTGTTATCGTCGTACCAGTAGCTGTAGATCCAATAACAACACTACTTGAACTACTAGTACTACTGCTACTACTACTCGATCCTCCGCTACTTCTCAGCGAACTTACACCACTATCCACTGATCTATCATCCCTGACCACTCCTGAATTACCGCCGTCGTCCATCCTACAATCAAATTAATCAGTCGTAGTAATTAATTATTAGACAGCAGCCCAACTAAAAAAACCTCCAGGTTTTGGAGCATTTTCTTTGGAAAAACCGTTAATAAGGTACACATTATAACCACTTGGTCCAGTAAAAAAGGAAGTGAACCATTGCTTCTTAATTTTTTATTTGAAAGTATTATTAAGATGTATCTCGTTATAAGGAAACGCCATAATCCGCATATCTCATCCATTTGTTTATAACTATGGATTAAAAATGAGCCTCATCTCTACGATGACATCTCAAGATTACAAAAAATGATTTTCTATGAAATTCGCTGATAAAACACTGGGACATACATGCATAGGTAAACATTTCAGTGACAAATAACCTCATTAAAATACCAGCAAATTGACATAATTCCACTCAACAGATGCCAACTCTGAGTCAAGATGGCGTGCCTGGGAAGAAAAAAGAAGAATCATTAGTGCAACACACTGTAATCGCAACTTCCTCCTCACTCCGTTACCTCTTTCATTTCATGACCTTTCTT
This sequence comes from Microvelia longipes, assembly GCA_018340805.1. NCBI lineage: Eukaryota > Metazoa > Arthropoda > Insecta > Hemiptera > Veliidae > Microvelia > Microvelia longipes. Next base: position 53,262,231 of record JACMZG010001870.1, on the reverse strand, counting down.
TCTTTATCTTTCCGTTTTGTTTCATTCTTTATTGTTCTTTGCATTGTAAAGTATTTTTTCGGTTATTACAAAAGGAAGTTGTTAAAAGTTTTTGTGGTCTGTTTGTTCTCGTATCTCCGCGTTATGACTCGATAAGAACATTTTTAGGAACTTCCTTCCACAATATTTATTTCATCTTTATAGACTTTTGTAAAAAAAAAAAACCCCTTGCTCAATTCTTTAACCTACAGGATAGGTTTATTTTTTTTTTAATAGAAAACCAAGACTTAGTTTAGGAGATCATTTTGTAAGTGTGGACGGGCTCACAATTAAATTAAAATTAATCTCTGAATCTGCCAAATTCTATCAACATACAATGTGGAATTTGCCAAATTTCAATTCTACATGAAATGTTTTACTTTTGAATTTTTGGCTTCAGTAAACTTGCAAAATGACACTTGCCAACCTGACCTAATTCAGGCTAAACACTAAGAGCCTTAAAAGTTACAAATTAAACAGGTCCAATCTATACTCAATGCTAACAGTTTCCAAATCCAACGAGAAAATCACATACCTTATGAATTAATATTAATCAAATATAATCAGACAACTTTAGGTTTAGTGTCAAAACAGCTGGCTTTCAAGTGACGTCTTCGTAATTAATAACGAATCAGAGTAATAATAAGGCTAAAAGTAGCCAGAGTAATAATAAGGCTAAAAGTAGCTTTACTAACTAGTAGCAAGTAGCCTTAGCTACTAGTAGCAAGTAGCCTTAACTACTAGTAGCAAGTAGCCTTAACTACTAGTAGCAAGTAGCCTTAGCTACTAGTAGCAAGTAGCCTAAGCTACTAGTAGCAAGTAGCCTTAGCTACTAGTAGCAAGTAGCCTTAGCAGTAGTAGCACTGTAGCCTTAGCTTGTAGCAAGTAGTCTTAGCCACTAGTAGCAAGTAGCCTTAGCTTGTAGCAAGTAGTCTTAGCTACTAGTAGCAAGCAACTCTACCATGTTGAAGCCGAGTCCGCACTTGTTAAACTTGACAATACAACTAACAAACTTTAAAACATAATAATATTATAATAAGAATAACTAAGACAAGGTAAATATATCGAAAGCAAGTTGAATATTTTCAAGTTATTCAACAAGTAAAATTTATTTTATTTACTTACATGGTCATAACTTAGAGGATTTGAAAACACGTTTATAATTTATTTAAAGAACTTGTTTCAAAATAAAAACCATTTTAGAGGCTATTAAATGGAAAAGGAAGGCGTTGGAGAATTTGATATTTTCTGAGTATCTGGCAGACGAGGTTTGGCCGGTTTCGAGATACCAGTTCCCGAGGATCGAGTTGTTCAAGAAAAACCCGCTTGGACCAGTTGGTACTAACCAGTTTAAAAGGATAGCTGTAGGGAGGGTTCTAGTATCTCATTATAGTTTGCTCAGCACACGGCTCCCCGCACTACTACGACATTTCTATAGTCCCGTCACACCGGTTTTTTAAACAATCATGAATTTTTAAATACTTTATTTATTTTTAATAATTGGACAGATGTTGAGAAATGAAATTCATTTAAAAATTTCTTTGATAGAGGGAAAAAATATTTGATATAATTATAAGGAAAGGTGTTTAAAGGATTAAGCTGCTCTTTTTACAATGCACCTTTTCTTAACTCTAAAAAAAACACACGTTACGCAAAAGTCTTTTGATTAGATTTAATAAACCAAACCCGATAAAATCCTATTTTATACTAGAATTAGAACACAGCTCTTTTGATAGCTGATTTTTTTTAAACAATCCTTTATTAATAAATTATTATACATATACATATTAGAATACAAAGATAAAGGAATAAGATGCCACACAAAAGAATTGAAAAATTTTGTGCTGTGTGGCATTTACTTTAATACACTTATTATCTAATGTTAGAGTAGCATGCATTTTATATTTAGCTTAATACTTATTATTAAAATTACTTTTTACTATCTTATCCTTAGAGGTATATCGGCGAGAAACAAATTAGATGATTCTTAGAAGCATGGCATATTTAACCACGCCACCTTTGTCAAATTAGAGGAGTGGAAGTAATAAAAAAGAAAAAGCAGTTTTTGAAGGTTCAGGAACAAGGACACCTACACTTAGGTTCAGGATCTAGCACACAGGATCTAGCACACTTAGGTTCAGGATCTAGCACACTTAGGTTCAGGATCTAGCACACTTAGGTTCAGGATCTAGCACACTTAGGTCAGGATCTAGCACACTTAGGTTCTCTAGCACACTTTAGGTTCTAGAATTTAAAGTAGAACTGAGTGAGTAAAGTAATCAATAACCCAATATCCCAGACACAACTTGCTCAGGAAACTTTACTGCTACTATTGTTTATTAGAAACGTAAAATAACAGCTGTTTTTCACAATCGCATAAATTATTAGCTGTTAATATTGTACAGTGTCTATTCAGCACTAGAATAAGGATATGAATAAATACATCAATGTAATATAATTGCTTTTGGGGTTCTTTTTACTGCAATGCCCTAAAGTAATGATAATTACTTAGGGCATTTAAGTAAGTAAAGTAATGATTTAATTAAGTAATGATTTATACATTTTTATTTGTATTAATATGAGCTCAAAATTAAAACGGGTTGAAAAATATTGGTGAGTATTTCATCATGAAAGACATTTGCAGGTTTCGTTACGATTCAGTACCTAAGCATGGGTTTTTATTTGCATTCATGTTTGCTTTACTAATTTGTAACGTACTCGTATCGGTCATCGAATGCACTAAATAGAAAGAAAATGGGGGTGAGTCTAAATCCCAAAAAGTTTCCATGTATCTGGCTATTACTAATGCAACTAAATTTTTCCAGCCAACGAAAAATTTAAAATAAATAAATCAAGTGAAAAATGAACCTTTTCCAAGTAATCAAGCAAGCTTGCAAATTAATTTAAACTATTTTTAAATCTCATAAGATTTAACTAACTCGTTACAAACGTATAAATTGCCAATCCTAACTCAACTAGCTTTAACTTTTATAACTTTGGACGAAGTTCAAAAACTTGAATTAAACTTGTTTAAAAGGTGAAAGGCACTTTTCCTTCTTTATTTCTTTCTCGATTTATTTTTAAAATAATGTTTTTATAAAAGAGAAGGTTACATAGAGCAAGTTAGATTACAATTAGTCCTAGAACTCCTGTTATGATGCCAGATACAATGTGAATACAAATTTTCAAGTCTTGTTGACTAAAAGTTGACTATTTTTATTGTTACAACATTAGATTTGACTTCAAGGCCTAAGTTGATAAGCCGCCACTGAAAAAAAAACTTTTTTATATCCTCTAATCTAATATTAATAGTTTATTAAACAAAAACATTCCTTTGACGATTAGCTATTTTAAAATCCATCTTACACACAAGGCAATAATATAATAACGTTAAAACAAACAACTAACTAACTGACGAACAAAACAAAATAAAACAAATGTATCAGTAAGAAAACACGACTCACTAGAATACATCGATAACTAAGCAAATATAACAAACACCAGAAATAATTATCAATTATATTATTATTATTAACTGACATATAAATCACCCATTATAATTTTCTGATGAATCACACCTTAAACCAACCGTGTCAAATAATTCTATTTATAAATATTTTTTTCCGACTTAACTTTTGCCGAGGAAAACAATGTCAGCGTTGATTGGTTTGAAACGTTAATGACTACATCTATCAATGAATACTTATTCCCACTTAAATCTCATAAAACAATACAAGGAAAAAGCAATTTAAAAAAGTCATTGATTGACATATAAGTCAGTCATATTTGTTTATAATACAAGCTGACTAATCGCTCGTTATACCTCATTCATAAGCATAGTAAATAATTCAGACATTATTTTGTCCGACTTCCTTTTTGTCAAAGGATAAATTTGTAATTAATTTTAAATCGACTGATTATCGTTACAAACTGTGCTTCGGTCTCACTTGAACATTTGAAGAAAATTTACGGAATGTGTGTGCTAATTAAATTATCGAGGGACATATATAGCTTAGCAAGTTTGTTGATAACTTAGCCTTGAGATGCCTGATTACACCTTAGCTTTTAGTACATAATGAACGCACCACCATTATAATTCAAATTTATTCATAGTTCAAAACGTTATACAATTAATTGTTGATAATATATGAAAAAATGTATTGTATATAAGTTTTATTAGATGGGAATTTTAATATTGTATATTTTATTTTTTTGTGACTGAATTAAACATTTTAAATTTCCTTTTTTTTTTTAAAATATGGAAAAGTTTTGCTTCACGTTTTACTTTATTATGAAAGACAAAACTAATGTTTTCCTGTTACTAGACGATTAAAGAACGGAACCTTTTAGACTTTTCTTGGCCAGAAGGTGTTGCTCTATTGCATATAAAGCCTGTGTTGGCGTTCTTGATAAAGGCCACTGCTTAGTGCATCATTTCACACGAGGCTTTACAAACAACCCGGTCAATAACAATTTGTTTAATTGTTCATTTTAGTTCTTAGACCTTATTAGTCAAAACACACAAAATAATGGTAACAAGTGAAGAGATATCGATAGTGTGACGTCACAATATCACTGTGTAAAATAATGAGATGGATATCCAAGGTCAATCCAAATTATATACATATATTTGAAAATGAAAATTTCTTTCAGTGAAGAAGTGTTTGAGTGTTACTATTTAACTAAAATGATCAGAACCTATTTGTTCTAACAGATTTAATATCATAGATGAGATATTAAGCAAATACTACCGACAGGCTCAGCGCAGATAAGTCATCACATTTCAAGACTAATATTTTGCTTGGATGTGGTCATTAATAATTAATCTTAACAGCTAAATAATTCGAATATACCCAGACGACCAACCTTGTAACTATAAAAACCCAAGGGAAAGTGAGAACCCCAAACATTTAACCTTCAAATAACTTCATTTAATAAAAACTTGTTCAGCTTAAAAGTTAATGCTCTTAAAGAATCTGTCATAAGATAGACCCAACGTGAAAATGGTTGAGTCTCAAACATGATAGTAAGAACAAAGGTGGGAGACCCACCATGATAGTAAGGACCATGTGCACCGCGTGACTTCTTACTACCAAGCATTGCACTTCACAATTAAGTTTACACATACATTTGATTTTCGCAATGTGTAGGGAGGTGAAACGTAGATATTTAATTAAAAGATGGAGTGACAATTTTACCATTACAAAGCTTCTCTATCCTATTAGAGGGGACGGAAAAGCAAAAATAGAAAGTATCATGACCATACTTGATATGTTCTTTTTGATTTACAACTCTCTGACTAAGTCCCCTCTCTAGAGATAATCAATAGAAATAAATCCACTTCCTCTATCCACTGGATAAAAGCCAGGTTCATCTCTTTCAAGAGGTTTGATTAAACCGGTTTGTTGTCTGGCCTGAGGGAACCGGTTTCGAAACCCGGTCTCTGCAAGCCAATACCTCAGCACCCGCTTCTTTTATCTTTCTTTAGGGTAACATAAAACCGCATTCCATGCCAAGTAAACACCCCTATTTTATTTAAAAGAAGAAAAATAACTTTTTTTACATCTCTAAACTTAATTACATTTTCTTTAAATACTTCGAATAAGTTAAAAGATCCTTTGCGTCATTTAACAAAGTACCTATTAAGTCTTCTGAGAACATAGATAAATCGTTGAATAAGATTCCTTCATATAATGACGCATTACTACAAACTTTTAAAAAAAAATACTGTTGTGACCTTGGTGACCTAGCATAGCGCCCAAATAAGCAGGATAAGAACATAGCGCCGAAACCAGCAGGACGTGACCTTGGCGACCTAAAATGGCGCCGAAACCAGCAGAATAGTCAGTACCACGCTGACTAAGTACCATATAAGTTCTAATCCCTCTTATCAGAGGTATATTTGTCAGTAAATCATCGACTTTGTTTTTATTACTATGGTTATAACGTTAAAAACATTCAAAATTATCAATATGCGTAGATAAAATATTTAGACAATAACATTTCATGACTGACGTTATTAAAACGCAACTTGGCGGCTAGGTTGTCTGGTTAGCGCTGCGCTGGCTAAATTAGCTCTTACGAAACCCGTGTTAGTCTATACTTGTTACTTTCCCTTGTCTGTATCCTTGCAACATAGGAAAAGTATTGTATTTGCTCTAAAACTCCTAAACCAGCATTTCACATTCATTTACAGTTTTAGCAGTTTTTAAGACCTCTTGAGTGGTTCTCACAAAGATGTGTCTGTGTGTGGGTGGGTGTCTGGTTAGCTCTCAGTATTTTTATGCTTGAGAGTTGCAACTTTGTAGAAAAATTACATAATATATAGGTGAAGTTGAGCTATCCGGTCAATCATTATTTATGACGTCATTAACCCACAACAATTACTCCAAAAATCATAAAAAAATGATGATTGGTTTGAGATTTGGTACGCATGTAGACATATGAAAATAAAAATGCTTTATTTCATAAATGACAGAATAAAGCCTCAACACCAGGGTCAAAGAGACTGTTAGAAGGAGGCTTAGCATTTGATTTTGCTTTCGAATTTATTACATATATACTTTGTACTTAAAAATCTCATGCATGCAAACATATATATTTACACACATACATACATACACACACACATTATATACATACACAAATATACACACATGCATACGCAAGTAGACATAATAAGACTAAAATACGTGCTAAGATTTATCTTATGATCAGCATTCGATACATTTTTATCTAATAACTTCTATACTTATTTTAAAAAAAGTATAAAAATCTGAAAATATTGCTATTGAGTTAAAATTAAGTACAAGAGTAGAGTATTATCTTTACGCAATAAATAAGTATACGAAGTTTCGTTTCAAGTATATACACTGTTCTCGTTGGATCATAAAAATTAAGATCAATCAAGCGAGGTCAGTGCCTGGATGAGTGACCGTTGGGAATAAAACGAATGCATTTACTATCTAATGACAAGCGAAGCGAGTCTAAACTAGGGAGGTTGAGCGTAACATGTCCGATGTGTAGAGGAAAAGTTTGGACGTATCCCGTACCCAAATTTGTATAATATGGCGCCTCATATGCAAGTATTGATATTAAATTACTTAAATTCATATTTAAGTTAAAAAGGAACGATAATTTAGTTATAATTTTATGACTGGCAATAAACGGGTCATCTAAAATTCAACTAAAAGGCATCGCGTCAATTAGAATCAGACAGATAAAGGAAAGTGTTTTAGAAGAGCCTTTTATTTAGCTGAAAATTGAAAATTAGCTCAAATAGTATGAAATAGAAATAAACGTTTTCCTAAGAATCACAAACAATACAATTTTTAATTTTTAAAAAGTTAATTATAGTCCAAAACAAGACAATATTACAAGGAATAAGTAAACACGTAAAAGCCAGCCGCTCGAGCGTGGGCATCAAGAAAATTACTACGGTGAATAATAAAATAAAACCACGCGTAGGTAGAACCTGTTTCAAAACTCAACTGATGGATTTTGGAACGTGTTTTATCCCTCGTATTTACCAACAGTCAAAACAGCTTATTAATAAATAACTCTTAAAAAGAATTTTTATTTATAATTCTTGGAATATTTACATTATTAACGAGATATAGAATTAAATTTAGTAAGAATTTTTTTGTTCTAAATCATAGGTTCATTGAAAGACTTGAAACGCTGCCAAGTGGTTTAATGAGAAGGTGCTTACGTTAACAAATCTTCTTACATTAATTAGTTTGGGAAAATGCTAGTTTTTAACTAAGTCTTTAAATAAGAAATGGCAAACAAACTTGTTCAGCGGGCAGTTAGATGTAAAACTAATCAATTCAATCATCTCTGATTCGGAGCACAAGTACCTCTGATTTCAAGGAGAAAATACGAAAATCTAAAACGAGAATTGTTTGTTCTTCTAATTTTAACTCTGCACAATTTAAGGCTTGTTTCTAATTTTTATGTGCTTAAGAGCAAAATTGTAAAAGGAAGATTAAAATGTAACTTTTTAAATTGTGCTCATTGAGCACTTACAATGTTGAGCTCTCATTTAGCACCTGCATTTTTGTGCTCTCATTGAGCACTTGCAATGTTATGCTCTCATTTGAGCACTTTTACAATGTTGATAGAGCGTTAATAGAGCAGAGTTAAAACTAGAAAAAAATCTGTCTTCCATAAGATCATTATTTAATAGTAAATGAATTATGCTTACTATATAATGGTTATAGAAATTGAAGATGTTTTTAATTTTTCTATTAAATACATTAGAAACAAACGTACACAAGGCATGACATCTTATGAGGAATGATAAGTTTGTAAAAGACAAGTTTTATAAAACTAGGAGAGTAGGATACCGACATCTAGTGTTTACATTTGGATCCAATCCAAACACAGTAGTGAGGCAGGAAGTCAACATAATACAAACTATGTTTAACTATTTAACTTTGTTCCATTTTAATGTAAACACGTTTTCAAAGAGATCTATGGATGCAGGGCCACGTTGCGTTATGAAGAAGCAGAAAGCGAACCTACAAAATTCACAGCTTCTATGATTTATTATCGTGACATGACGACTGATGATCACCTGTGATTGATGACATTTTGTTTGCGCCTAATTCACGCGGTACAGGTAAACTAGATACTAAAACATAGCAGCTTTATAATAGTACAACTAGTCATTTAGGACAAGATAACATTGCATAGGAAAGGAACAAGCGCACTTATTCAAACTTTACAAGATAGCATTAAGGAGACTTTATACTTTATTAAACCCTTTGGCAGTATTTCTTGGGTCTTATTTAATTACTACCTCACAGTAGTATTACATACTAGCACAACCTATATCACTGAACTAGGTGAAACTAATTCTTAGCTAACTGGAAGTAATGCTTAGCTGAAACGATATAAAACGTGGCGCTCTAGACCACTCAGTTATTCTAGAACCAATATTTGTCGCTGCAGACGTGTACTTGCTAAAAAAATGATGGGTATGGTTACCTGAAGGGGGATGCAGGTTGTTGCGGGTTAACCTCATGATCTACTAATGGAGAAGATTGTTGTTGGGTATCACCCGTTACCTCTCCGCCATCTTCTTCTACAACGTTTTCTTCTTCGTCTTCTCTCTCTTCTTCCTCGTCTTCTTCTGCTCCTTCGTCTTCCTCCTGTTCTACTCTTAATTCGATTTGTGGTGTATCAGTCTCTTGTTCTTCTTTGTTTAGATCATCAGTCAGTTCTAGTTCGACGTTGTTCCTAATAATCTCTTCTTCGGGTTTCTTCCTGACTGCTTTCCTTCCACCTGTTGGACTTGCTCGTCCTTTCTTACCCCTATTTTCTTTACTTTTTGTCTTGTCACCAGGCTTCCTCGAACTACTCCGTGTTTTAAGTACACGTTCTCGCTTTTCTGAAACAAAGAAGGGAGAAAATTATAACAAAAGAAAATAAACAAAACACCACTGCTGAAAAGCTACAAATGATTCCATGTTGAAAATCGGTTGCAAGAAAGGACCTTGGCAAAGACAGTGTCTCTATGTAAGGGGTAAGTTACATGCTATGGCAGCATTATGTGTAGGTTTGCCAACTGAATATCATGCATCTAGAAACCGTCATCCACTGGGCATATATTGACGAAACTAGGATTTGCTTATAGTTAAATTAAGGCCTGTCGGCAACAAACTTAAATCTTATGCAGCAAATAATTCCCGCAATTTACACCCAATTTAAACAAGTTTATAAAAATTATCATTCTTATGACTCTAACGTGTTACTGTTTTTGCAAATTTTCATTAGAAAATGACAGTAGTGAGGTTATTAGGATAACTAAGTGTGAAGAAAGGGGATCAATTTGTTGTATTAAAAAATTATTTACAGAGGGCAGACACACACACACAGATATATATATATATATATTATATATATATATATATATATATATATATATATATATATATATATATATATATATATATATATATATTTACTTGGCCATCAGTAAACCTGATCGCTTTAACTTATAAAACCACTATGATACTTTCCCATTAACTTTTGAACAGAATAAATTAAAGTTAAGTTTATAAAACCTAGAATCAACAAAATCAAATATCAAATAAAAAACTACCTCAACCTACGAATTATTTATAAGTTAATCTTTGAAAATAATATGAAGTGGCAAAGTTCCAGAAGAAGTTGAGATCCATACTTGGTGAAGAAGTTCAACAACCCAAGTCCCACCAGACTTTGAGGTAATATTAATAAGGTACTTAAAATACCTCAGGTAACAAACAGATCCAGGTACAAATTTTAAAGGTCAGACTAGTATTATTTTACAATAAAAGAGGAGGTATTTCCTTAACAAGGAAATATGTGTAAATCCTACTTAAAAGGATTTAACTGTTTCCAAACTAATTTTCCTCTAACCTGGGATTAAGTAGAAGTTATGCCGTGGGGTTTTATCCCTACTTTCTGATATCATTGCATCAGAGTAGAGTTAATTGTATTCGGAAACCAGTACGGTAAAATAATGTGCATAATAATTCAAATAAAAATGAAAAAATCCGGTACGGGGTACCTCGTAACTTTTCCAAACCACCCTGCTTGGGACTCTTCGTTTGTTCTCAGGTATTATACAACCGTTTTATTCTTAATGGTCACCCATAACGGCAATGACCTCGCTTGATGCTGCTCAACTTTTATGATCTAAACTAAATCCGAACAAATACTTGCCGTATTAAAACGGAACTTGAGATACTTTTTTGTCAAGTAAAATATGTTCACCAAATTTCAATTCAAGTAGAATATTTTCCGATTTTTTTAAAAAAAACATATACAAGTCACTCGATAAAAATTGAACTAATGCTAATAATGAGATAAAACTGGGCACATATATTATTGTCATATATATATCCTTAACTAAAATTTTAGATTCGGTATCAAACCAATCGAAAAATATTTTCGTGTTTCACGAATTGCTATTAATGAATTTGCTGTCATCTTAGTGGGTTAATGACGTCATAAAAAACTTCTGGATTGCACAACTAAATCTTAAGATAGATTTTTGTAGCAATTCTGAACTGTCCAGTTGGAATACACTGCACTGGGAGACACGATAATAACTTCTTTTGCAAATACATTACTTTTCCTTTAGACATACCAATGGTATAATAGAAAAAAAAGTAACTAAGTCATGTTTTTACAGTTAGATTGCAACGAAAGAGGGGAACCACTTGTTGAAAGCGTTGTGATAAGTGTACATATTAGCCACTGCAGTAAGTACTGCATGTTAGTTACATTATCAGTACGCCACGTGCCACTGCCACCCACAAACCCAAGGTCCCCGGGTTCAGCAGGCATCGCTTTTGAGCTAAAAGATTATCAAGAAAAGCGCCTTAGACATCTCAGCTATTCTTAACCCCTTTAACATCGATCATAAATATATTTCTATGGCACGTCGAGAGGAAATACTAAGTTTTTCTATTTCAGGCCTCTCTGAGTGCTGAAACGTAGTCATTTCTGTAAAAAAGTGGATGTCAAATTTTATGATAGTAAAATTCTTTTCTCAACTAAAATCAAGCAGGGAAGTAAAATAAATGTAAGCCATAACAGCATATCGGGCTTGGGGACTTGAAAATGAAGAATGTCTATAATTATAACGAAATAAACAAGAGGATTCCCATTTGGAAAATATATAATTTCAATGGAGTCAGAGCAGACATTAAACCGGTATTTTAAAAACTCGTGTACATGTGCTGTGTGCGTACCAAACTCGTGTACATGTGCTGTGTGCGTACCGAACTCGTGTACATGTGCTGTGTGCGTACCGAACTCGTGACAACTCGTGTACATGTGCTGTGTGCGTACCGAACTCGTGTACATGTGCTGTGTGCGTACCGTGTACATGTGCTGTGTGCGTACCGAACTCGTGTGCTGTGTGCGTACCAAACTCGTGTACATGTGCTGTGTGCGTACCGAACTCGTGTACATGTGCTGTGTGCGTACCGAACTCGTGTACATGTGCTGTGTGCGTACCAAACTCGTGTACATGTGCTGTGTGCGTACCAAACGTACATTGTTGTGTGTGTGCGTACCGAAACATGTGCTGCGTACCGAACTGTGTATGTGCACCATCGTGTACATGTGCTGTGTGCGTACCGAACTCGTGTACATGTGCTGTGTGCGTACCGTGTACTGTGCTGTGTGCGTACCGAACTCGTGTACATGTGTGTGCTGTGTGCGTACCGAAACTCGTGTACATGTGCTGTGTGCGTACCAAACTCGTGTACATGTGCTGTGTGGTACCGAACTCGTGTACATAAACTCGTGTACATGTGCTGTGTGCGTACCGAACTCGTGTACATGTGCTGTGTGCGTACCGAACTCGTGTACATGTGCTGTGTGCGTACAACTCGTGTCATGTGCTGTGTGCGTACCAAACTCGTGTACATGTGCTGTGTGCGTACCGAACTCGTGTACATGTGCTGTGTGCGTACCAACTCGTGTACATGTGCTGTGTGCGTACCGAACTCGTGTACATGTGCTGTGTGCGTACCGAACTCGTGTACATGTGCTGTTGTGTGCGTCCGAACTCGTGTACATGTGCTGTGTGCGTACCGAACTCGTGTACATGTGCTGTGTGCGTACCGAACTCGTGTACATGTGCTGTGTGCGTACCGAACTCGTGTACATGTGCTGTGTGCGTACCGAACTCGTGTACATGTGCTGTGTGCGTACCGAACTCGTGTACGTGCTGTGTGCGTACCGAACTCGTGTACATGTGCTGTGTGCGTACCGAACTCGTGTACATGTGCTGTGTGCGTACCGAACTCGTGTACATGTGCTGTGTGCGTACCGAACGTACCTCTATATCGAGTTCAACACAACCATTTAACTAAGGCATGCGCTAACCACACTTAAATACCATCCAGGTGCTATTTAATAAAATATTCTCTTTTCTTCATCTAAATTTGTTGTTTTGTTATTTTATTTAAAAGTGTTATACATTTGCTCATTGGTGCTTTGGCAGATAAAGAGACCTAGTAAGTGTTTCTAATTGACCTCAATACTAATGTTTACCTCATTAGCTGCGAGATCAATTAAAAACATCACTTACGAGGTCTGTTTATGGGACCATCAAAATATAAGTAAGGTTTTATTTAACAACCGAACTGGTTTAGCGAAACAAAATAAAAGTAGCCAACCCTAAAAAATACTTACATATTTTCACGCAAATATTATACAAGGTTGTATTTGCATTAATTATAATACCCTGCATGATATTAGGAAACATGGTCTCTGGTTTAAAAAATAGGTGGATTCATTCTAATGATGAATCCACCTATCCACACCAGGCTGTTTTATTAAGTTGCTCTAAAGACTCATCTATGTGTCAGTGTAAGAAAGAAAACCATGTGAAGCGGTTTTATTTTCCAATATATTTCCTTTTATTTTTCCTTATTTATACCGTAGGTGTAGAAGAAGGTAAGTATTGTGTTTGTAAGAAACTCTGAAACCGGCATTATCCGACTCAGGTGTTTTAAACAACTCCTGAGCGGGTTTCTCAAACATCTCTGTCTGTGTGTGTGTGTGTGTCTGTATGTGTGTCTGCTTTCATCGTAGCGCCCAGTGTATTTTTGTTGGGCATCAATTTAATTTTGTTAAAAGACTTGGGCACGTTTTTAAAAAAAATGTTAAAAAACAGAAAACAATCTAATTAAGTTGAAATTTGGCACCAGTATGTACCTTTACACAATGAATAAGTACCAAGTTTCATTTCAATACGACAAGTATATCTATGGTTTTTGTTGAATCATAAAAATTAAGGAGCATTGAGTGTGGTCAGTGCTGTATGGGTGACTGCTAAGAATGAAACGAATGCAGTTAATATCTGACGAGCGAAGCGAGTCCGAAGAGGTGTTGCAGCATACATTTGATAAATTGTATATTCTGAGCGTAGTGATAAGGAAAAGTTCCTAGGTACCCCATACCCGATTTGTTATATTAATGGCCTTGGATCATCATGTTTATTATCTCACTCAAATTTACCTTAACAATATTATGTTAACCTCATGACCCAGTGACGTCATACATCGAATTAAGAGCTGCGTAGCAAAATCTCAACAACTATTTTAGAAACTATGCTTACTAACTCAAGACAAATATTCTCTTCTTAACTACAAATTTTATTTATATTTTAAAATTCACAAACAGTTTTTCTATCAACTCATCGATAATACTCTTTCTCACATAATTATGCGGGAAAATTTGAAAAAGAAGAAAAACACTGAAACCACAAGAATGTGTTGGCAGCGTTTCAGCTGGGATTGGAGCGGAATGTCGCGCTCTGCCTCTGCCAACTCCTCTCCCAGAGCAAAACATTCTCAATTTATATTTTGTATTTTTGATTTTGATTTGACATTTTCTTAAAAGAATTTGTATTCACTCTTTACACTTTTCATTATACTTTTTTTTTAAATTTTCTCATAACATTTTCTCCTTAAATTTGTTGTTTTCTTAAATTTATTTATTATTACAAAAACGAGGTTGTTAGCCTAACTTGACAAAAAAATACTTTGGCACTTTGCTAAGAATATATTTTTTTTATAGTTTTTAATTTATGGTAACTTATAAATTAAAGTAAGCTTTATTATTTTTTTTAAACCGCTTTTAAAAACCAGGATATGAATAGGGTTAGAAATATTTTCGGTAAAAGAAAGTCATAAAAACAATACTGAATCATAATATATATGTTTAGGGTCAAAAGCAAATTGCATTTACAATAGAAAGGCCAGTTGTTATGGTAACAGAGAGTGATGTCTCAAAATAATATTTGACTGACTGATTGTAAAAACCGACACCTCATGGTGTCAATTTTAACAATATGGAAAATATTTAGTTCCTAAAATACAAGGGTTTTGATTTTGGAATTAGTTCCAAATTAGAAAAAACCAGGTTAGTCTAGATCAGGCTGGCTTAGTTGCAACTTGCGCAGGATCAGGCTGGCTTAGTTGCAGTTTGTGCAGAATCAGGCTGGCTTAGTTGCAACTTGCGCAGGATCAGGCTGGCTTAGTTGCAACTTGTGCAGGATCAGGCTCACATAGTTATAGCTTGCGCAGGATTAGGCTGGCTTAGTTGCAGCTTAGGCTCGTTATATCATATCGTTAGAAGTTAGCTACATTATACCTAGTAATAATGGACTCATGGCCATTACTAAATGATAATCAGTACGAAATATTAAGGCTCATTACAAAAAGGGTGATATTCATTGCAATGTACTATCAGGTCAGTCTTAAAAAAACAATAAAAGAAAATCATCATAAAAGAACGATTGTATAGTTATATAATTTAACGCAAGGCTGGCTATCCAACCTCAATCT
Organism: Microvelia longipes; assembly: GCA_018340805.1. Lineage (NCBI taxonomy): Eukaryota > Metazoa > Arthropoda > Insecta > Hemiptera > Veliidae > Microvelia > Microvelia longipes. Next base: position 53,246,854 of record JACMZG010001870.1, on the reverse strand, counting down.
AACCTACAGACCACGTGCTTACCCTGAACTCTAGCGGTCAGTCTGGTAATTACTCCTTCACATAAGGATATCCTTTGTATAGGAAGTCATGTAGAAAATTATATACTTATATGAACAATATGTTCTTTCTGCAGCCCGTGGCGTGGAAATTATTCAACTTTATTTCGTATATTTCTTTTAAATTAACGTTCAACTCTGTTTCTATTATTTTAATGTTATGTAATTAAAATTTGTTTAAAGATAAATGGCATTTCACTAACAAAGTTATAGTTAGACATCAGAGTGACGAAATCGAGTATCTTCTTGCCGGCTGATATTTTATAACCGACTCCGACTTAGGGATTTCTCATTATAACATTAGCTATATAAGAAAAGTATATGGGGGCACTGCAGGGCCCCCGCAAGTCTAGCGGTCACTGGTGTAACCATCCTGTACATGAAGCATCTCAAGCCTATTTTCACCCTCACGAATCTTTTTATCAAGAACATTTAAAATATAATTTTAATATTAAATAAAAGATCTTCTTGAGCAAAAGGTAGTTTTGACACTCACTCATGAAAATTGTCAGGCACTTCCACCAATCGTAGACACTAAAAATTTGGTACAAAGATAAATGTAACAATTATCAAAATCTAACATTTTCAGTTCCTTCTACCTAATATGTTCTACCTAAGTTGTAAGGTTATCCTAACCCCAATTTTACGTAGAAGAAATTCAAGTAGAAGTTGTCAAGAAAATTTTTGACAACTAGCGCTACCTAGTAGTTCACCTCAAAACTAAGAATATCGAGAGTTTAATTTTGACACATCAAACCAAAGTATTTTTACGCAATTTATCTATTGTTTAATTAAAGACAATAAAACTGTTTAGTAATAAATTAGTGGTGTAGTATTATGCTGTAACTAATAAAAAATTAATAATATTTCTTGTCTGATTTTGATAAGAAATAATGTCCAAACTTACAAAAAGGAATGAAATCCCAACACAAACACATGCGTGTAAAAAAGAACTAAGTCTAGCGTAAAAGGTTGTGAGATCATCGAATAAGCCAAGTCGTGGGTTCCTAATAACGCTTGTAAATATATGAGGTCTTGGCGGTTTCACTTTGTGACTTGGCCATTACGTAGCACAGAAATGCACAATAAGCTTATTAAATAGGCTGAATATATTGTTCTAGTTTATGTCTACAATCTATCCTAGAGCTATAGTACCACAATACCTCAAGCTGCGTACAGGCCAAGTCACTAAGTGAAACTACCAAGACCTCATATATACAAGCATTATTAGGAACCCACGACTTGACTTATTCAATGATCTCACAACCTTTTACGCTAGACTTAGTTCTTTTTTTACACGCATGTTGTTTTTGTTAGGATTGTATTTGCAAAAAATCAAAACTGGGATTTGGCCAGAGTTATCCGTTTTAGGTTTTGCTTCAGACCTCTTAAGTGGTTGATAACAAGTTGCTCTTCTGTACGAGTGTGTGTTTGTTATCATCGTAGCCCCGCTCCCAGTGGATTTATCGTAAGAGATATCGATCCTAAAAAAACTATTATCACTCTTCAGGCCCAGTTGTGGTATCAGCAAACTATTAACAGGCAATAATGACTCAGCAGAAATTTATAAATCAAGGTAAAATGTTTAAATAGATGGGATAGGGAATACCAACTCCTTCACAATCGAGTTTACATACAAATGAAACGAGCGATACGAGCACTTATATATTTTGTGTAGATTCTAAATTAGGTACTGATTTCTGATTTACAGAAACGCAAGCGTAGCGAGCTGTGGAATATTTTGTTATAACTTATTTATTTTTTCTAACATTAGGTATCGACAAATACTAACATATAGGCTATTGAAGCGAGGCGTAGAATATTAAGTATAAGTATGATTGTATAGTATTAATACATTATATTTATGCAAATATCTGAGAAACCCTTATAATGCTTGCAAAGCAAGCACTTTGACGGATATTTTTAAAAAATTTACAACAACATATTAAATCAATACTAAAATGATTAATTTTAGTAGTGTAATTTCAGGAAATAATTCATGTAAATTCTCTGTTTGGTTGTTTGGATCAATAATAGCTGACCACAGAACTTAAAGAAAACTAAATATTAAAACTGTAATGAATAAAATACGATTTTCTTCTTTTATAAATTGTCGTTAAGATTTGACAAATATTTCGACAAACACAGGGAATGATGAATGATACATGCAAGCGATAATTAGTAACATACAGATAATAAATAATTCATTGCGTAAACAAAATATAAAATGAATAAGAAAGGAAACAGCATAGCAGGTCAAACAAGGTCACCTACGAACTCTGATAACTGTTATCACTAAGTGATAAAACTCGTAGTCATGATAACAGAGTCAAATAGTTTATTTGAACATAAATATGCAAACATGAACCTTATCTCTCTCTCATTGACACGGTTTTATTACTTTCAGTCATATTTTCCAACGTTTATTTAACATTCTTTTTAATAACCATTATAAAGACATGATAAAGAATTTATTTCGAATTGAAATTTCTTGTATTAATGGTGTTGTGTTGGCAGCACTGACTGGTGGCAAGGCTGGTTACTCCTTCTCGTTTTAAGTATTTTTTGGAAAAAGTCAATTTATTTATATTTATTTTTTAGCACAACTAAATAAAATATTATTTATTTTTTGTCATCACTAGATAAAATATTATTTATTTTAGATTGATTATAGTTGGAGTTTAAAGCCCGCATGACATGCAGGTAAGGCTAGCTGAGGACTTAAACACCCACATACTCATTTCTTAAACATTAAAAACCGAAAACTTAGTTTATGACTTCAAAGTATTTAAATCCCTAGACAATATAATAGTTCTTAATTATTTTGATAAATATATTGCAATGACAGACAGATGGACAAAGGTAACCTGTAGGCTACCTCATGGAGAGAATTTCCAGTTCCCGCCACAAATAATTTTCTTAACATTCTATCCATAACAAAGAGATTTTTCACATAAGCTTTCTTTTATCAATTGAAAATGATACTTATCATTTTCAATTGATTGAATTCATTTTTTTGACATATCATTTGATACTACCGAGGTTTGCAAAACATAAATAGTTGACACACTATAATTGTGGAAGAGACACCTTGGAAATTTAACAAGCAAAATGCAATGCTACATCTGGGAACTGTTCCATCATTCGACATTCGTCATCTTTGATAGCTCGATATTACGTCATGTCCTACTCTGTTTCGCTACGTCTAACTCATCAGGGCGCCAAGCCTGAACTCACTTTGCTTGGCAAGCAAAACATTTAACATATATCATGTTATGATGTAATGATATATGTTTTGCTTGCCAAGCATGATGGCGGTAAGAGATCATCGCTCGTCTCTGGTAAATACTTCACAATATATTCATCGGAATTTTAATTGAAGGTCTGAGTGAGTTCAGGCTCTGTCGGCGCCTTGATGACTTAGAAGTCGCGAAACAGAGTGGGACATGACATTATGTCGAGCCATCAATGATGACGAATGTCGAATGATGGAACAGTTCCCAGATGTAGCATTGCATTTTGTTTGTTACATTTCCTATGTGTCTCTCGCACAATTATATTGTGTCTAATATTTAAGACCTTATTCGTTTGAAATAAATATAAAACGTATACAATTTTCCTTAAATATTGAACAAATTTAAATGAACTAACTTCTTGTCAAATCCCCCTACCCTACATAGTTACGGCATTGTTTTGAAAATGACGACCTTATCATACCTCCTATCGCCAGTCAGTGTTGCCAACTTCAATAATTTAGTACAGCTGTCTATTGATAAGTATTTTTGTAAATTGCTTCAGTCTAATATACGGAAGACAACTAGGCGAACTCTAATTACGTTCTACAAAGATATAGAAAGAACAGCTGAGAAGACGACCTCCAATGCACGTCCTATAGAGATTTTAAAGAACAGCTGAGGTCAGAAAACTTTGATAAGAATGCAGTGTTTGTTTCTGCCAGTTCGAGAACAAAATAAAGAAAAAGGAATAGTATTTATTTATAATACTTTAAATTTATACGATATAATTACTCTGTTTATTTTTTCGCTCCAATAAATTTAGCTGTTTAGAAGCTCTAATAGTTAGTTAGTAAAAGGCTACGTACGCATAGCTAACATTTCAGGCATTTTAAAAGGGCTTTGTCCCTATTTCTTGCCTCTCAAGTTTTAGCAAAAAATCAATAAATCGTAATCTTCAGGTTTTTCTTTTAAGGACTGTTTTATACGTTGGAAAATGCCTCGGTAGGTCCCAAACCCTCCGACCTTGAAACTCAAGGCCTCCCTTCTTGTCTGAGTAAACAAAATCTTTTTTGTTGCACCCTAAAAACGACCTCACTAAAGATTTTTAACAAAAAAGGGTCACATAAAACTTGTTCCCTTTGAGATAGAAAAATGGTTGCAGTTTTTATGCAGTGCACATGTAGGACCGGTTTGGAATTTCATATGAGGGTGGTTTTTATGCCAAGTTTCCCCTTTTCTTTGTTGGTATATTTATAATCCTCTAAACTTTATTTTCACTACTACAGTACATTTTTTTAAAACACAGTTTAAAATAATAAACTTAATGCTTCAGACTTCTTCAATGGGAAAAAAAGAGTTAAATAATCAAAAATCAAAATATCTCCAGCTCTAGACCTTGACATTATCCGACCGTTTTCAGAAAAAAAAACTTAAACGGTTTTCAGTCGATTAGTAAATACAGTGTTCATCACAGCATTTTAATAATTATTTTACTTTTTCGGCGAACAGTAAACTCGAGTTCCCAGAGCCTGTAGCAGAAGAAGGAAGCGCTGGAACGCTTTGTATTAGTATCAATAGAACGTGTGTCAAAGTTCTAGCAAATCTAATAATTAACGAAAGAATATCAATGAGAAAAATAAAATATGATTATAATAGTAGTTAGTTAGGCAAATCACAGATAGCAGTACTAGCTGTTATAGTTCCCTACGGAGTTACAAACACTAAGACTCCTCCAGGAAAGAGTTGTTCAGAGTTACAAACCCTAAGACTACTCCAGGAAAGAGTTGTTCAGAGTTACAAACCCTAAGACTACACCAGAAAAGAGTTGTTCAGAGTTACAAACCCTAAGACTACTCCAGGAAAGAGTTGTTCAGAGTTACAAACCCTAAGACTACACCAGAAAAGAGTTGTTCAGAGTTACAAACCCTAAAACTTCTCCAGGAAAGGTCTCAATGATTTTTACATCTCCTTATTATTTTAACTTTATCATTATTTGTTTTAAAACTACAGATAGTTTGCCCAAAGGATTAAAACATGTTTTATTGTTTTATTAGAGTTGGATTACTCTTTCATTTCCTGTAAATTCCTTTTATTACCTGCACTTATCTTTCTGCCTTTCCTGTAAATACCTGCCTGAATTCTTTTTACTACCTGTAGTATTTCCTTTAAATCTAATAGCACCCTATTAGCGATTTATGAAATACCTTCAACCTATTAAAACACCTACATACATAAGAGAATATTTTAAATTTCCCAGTGTACAACCCAGTGAATTTTGACTTCGGGAGTGGCCAAAAAATTGTACTTTATTTTAAAACACAGCCACCTTTTTAAATGAGACTCTTTAATGACAGTTTGCAGTGGACAATTATTTTACGAAGGGTAAACAGTAGTACATAGAGGATAATTTGAAATATTATGGAAACACCTGAATGCTTGCTCTACATTATTTGTTAAGCATCTGACACGTTCGTTTTCATCTTCATGTCAAGCATCAAAAATGATACTGCCAGCACATCCCGTGTATTCATCAGATCCTGGCGCTAAACATTCTATTAGATTATAGTAGAAAAACTACTCTAAATAATGTCTTAAAGTACTACTCGTTGTTTTCTATTCTAAAACAACATAATTTATCCTCCACGTAATTATTTAAGTTGACGACGTCTTTTAACTACAAATACTAAATAAATGAGAGCATAGCCCAGGCTTCGAACTCCAGACCTCCGGAATCGAGTGGCTAGTATGATTACGGCCAGGGAATGATTCAAAGTATAGAATATTTATTTATGATACATACTTATTATAATACTTATAATACCTCAGTTATTTACAGGAATAACTGATAAATAATAAAATAAATATATGAAATATATATGAAATATACTGATAAATTCCCTGTTGTGGAATGAAATGCAATCGTGGAAAGCAACGTATACTATCATTTCCCGCCCTAAAAAGTTTAAAACTAAATTATCACTATAAATAGGCAACAATAATAAAACCAGCGCTCTTTATTTTAATTCTTTATATTAGTTTCAAGTTCTTAATTAAATTAATATTTACTGGTTTTAATCGAATTAATTAATATTACTATTAGTAGTGCATGAACAATGAACAAATACATCTAAAACTATTACTTAATAGTGTCAGGTTAAACAACCTAACCAACACTAATAACTATTTGCATATTTTTATATTTAATTAAAACAAGGGGATCAGAAGAAAAAAGAAAAATGCCTCAGTATTTATAGGAATCGGTACAAAGTATTCAAGTTGATTCCATTTATAGTCATAATAAAGTATTGCAGGATAAAACTGGATTGCCGGGCTTGGAAACCGGTACTGAAAGTGGAGTCCTTGCTCTACTCCATCTCCATGTCGATCCAAACATCTGTCTCAATAAATCTTCACTAAAACACGCTCCCAGTTACTAAATGTCTTTTTGATATTAAAATGAAAATCGATACAAAAAGGAATTTAAATAAGAGACATTAATATTCTAAAAGGAATTCAAGTGCAGAAGCTGCTGACCTGGTTGTCAGTTGTGACTCAACGCAATATCCTTTACAATACTTCATCTTGTTTTTTATTCTCTTTAATATTTTTTTTTCTTTTTTTTTATCGTCCTTAATTTAAGTTTTAGTTTATTGCTTTACCGTCTCCTGTACTAGGAGAGGAATCATTGTTGTGGACAAAATATGACAGTATTCTGTCAGTTTTTCTGTTCAATCCTACTGAAGTACTGAAGTCTTCAGTCCCCTTTGTTGTTCAGCAACGTCTAAACGCCTCATTCGTTCCATTCAGATAAAATTTGCTACATAAACCTAACTATCTTAACTTTGTGTTTATATTTATAAATATATATTTAGAGAGAAATCTACATCACTAAAATACCAACCATTTTAAATTTTCAAACAATAACCATCCACGATACAGCTTGTAATATATAAAAAAGATTTCCACTTTCAAATATTCTTACTTCGTACAAAAATCTAACTTCTACATAATCACATTCTTTTACCTAAATCTAAGTGAAATGAGATATTAACCACATCTGTGGTTTAAATTTAAGTAAAAAGTCACATAAGGCCGTCTTGTAGCTAAGAAACGGAATCACCCTAAATTAATTTTGCAAATATAAACTATTTAAAGTGACATAACAATTGTATGGCACACATCTAAAACACACTCACTCATATAGAAGATAAAAAATGATCCGACATGTTTAGCTTTGGCACCGTATCTGTTTTTATATAAATAGACGCAGTGTTGATGCAATTTTAAACTAGTAAGAGTTGATCTTAAAATCTAAATGTAGAGTTATTTTAAACAATTAACTGCCAGATATTTGGCACCCTGTGTTACAATTGTGTCATCTGACAAAATATTTAATAGACACAAAACATTAGAGTTAAGAGACAGGCGGCTAAATAAGGACGCAAAGTGTCCGCATTTAAACATTGAGTAGTCTGGATAATGTACTTTACTATACTTTACATAGGGTGGTGCTCAGTCACTAAGGCAAAACAAGTACATCAAAAAATCTAACATTTCAATTTTAGGATATACAACGTTTGTTTGCTCCGAGTTCAGACATCTTCATTTTTATCTTATCTTCCCAATCTAATCTAATTCCAAAAAAACTATCACACTAATTATCATAAGAATCGCAAAACATTTGACATTAGTATCATTTAAACCCTTTATATATTAAACCCTTCATAAGAGGGAGGGTCCTTTTTGCCACAAAGACTTAAATATCTCTACGTGATTTTATACAAAACTAATACTTATCAGCCCCATGTATTTCGATACCGAGCTTAGAAAGCTTTCTTTTCATTTTTCAAGTAAAAAGTTCGACACTCAACAAATATAAATAATATCTGAACATAAAATTTGACCCCGCAGCACATTGTGGTCGCACTTATAAAAATAAAACATCAAATTTAAAAAAAAAAAATAAATCCAACATAACCAGACTAGGAGTTATGTTCAAAACAGACACACACACACAAAGATAAAGAACTTAGTAAAAACCACGCAGGTCTTAAAACCACCTAAAACAGACAATTGAGGAGAAATGCAGGTTTGGGGTATTTAGTGACAACACAATACTTTTCCTCCAAACCTGCCGTATAAATGAAAAAAAGTTAAACAGAGAAAAAAATAAAATGATAATTCATGTTCTAAATGAAACAGTTAAATAGAATTTTGACAAAGGCATGGGTTGGCTTTGCCACCGCTGTGCAATACAAAAAATAAATGTGCTTTGAGGCTGCCTAGACTAAATCCCTAAACCTAAATAAAGTAAGAAAAAAATATTATGTTTCGGAGGAAAAAATAAGGTCAGATGTTTTGTGTGAAGTGGACAAAGGAGGCTGAAGTGACGAGGAAGGGAGTAATAAGGACCAGGTAACGTTACCCGTACCCGTAGTGCCTTGCTACTCGCGTCTCTATATGAGGGTCTATTCTTTGCATGAAATAGACCCTTTGTGTCCTTGACCCTCACATCAGATAGTGTCAGGATATAACAGAAACGAATTAACTATTAAATGATTTTCATTGCAGTATGGGTATAGAAAAGAAAGTTAATGAAAGTTGAACGTTCAGCAAACTGTAATATTAATAAACAGTTCCTTTCAACACTAAATTATTTTAAATATCTTATTAATTTTTTAAAATGCTACATTATGTTATTATAATTGAAAATTACCAGATAAATGTAATAATATTGTTCTTATTGTAACACATAGTGATATAACTTGACAATATGATAATCTAGGCTCTATAATGACCAAATTCAAATAACTATGTAATTTATGTAAATGTTGGTTCATTTTAACTTAAATGGAGCACTGTCCTGTGTAAAAATATCCTTAAATTATTACAAGACAATACTTAAGGGGTTTTCAAAAAACCCTTGATTTGTAGAAGAGCATCGTAGAAAACAAGCATTTTGGGTGCGAAGGAAGCAGTTTTTTAATTTTACAGAAACGCCAAAAACTTGATATATATATATATATATATATATATATATATATATATATATATATATATATATATATAATATATATATATATATATATAATGTATAGGCTTTTAGTTTTATGTTAGAACTAAATATGTACATTGTACATATATGGTAATATAGAAATTAACAAATACATTAGGGACCGAACAGCAAAAATAGCATGTCATCATTGAATAAGGACAACTGCAGAACACAAGGGTTTAGTATTAAATGTATCACTTGGGCTAAATACGCTAGAAATACTTTAGTAAGTAAATTAACTTACAGTAAAAGACTAATAAGTAAATAAAACTTTCTATTTAACAAACCTAAAACAAAAAAGAAAAGAAACAAGTATTATTTATCAGGTAAATATTGTAATAATGTAATAGTTAATATTGAGAGAACAAGGTGAATATGACGAACACCGAGACGTAACTCAACATCAGCTTAGCGAGATAGCCTTAGAGAGTTAGGGCTGGTATCTTAGCTAAATAATTAGTTTTATTGTTAATTAGAAGATTTGTGCAAGGCATCCCTGATTACATCACAAGTTGCATAATGAGACCGTGCAACTATGATAATGAGACACACACACACCCATATACAGGGGAGAGTCTGATGTATGTCCGCTCAGCAAATTTAACAACCCTAAATGAATTATTCAGGTCAAATACAGATTTTGGAATTATAAGGTCAACATAAAACTTTTTCTAAATAACCACTGTAGGGAAAATAAAAATTCCTACAAAAAAGACTATTGGTTAAAACCAAAAGATGAATAAACCCTAAATAAAAAAAGGATGCTAATTTGATCTGATCCCACAGGTAAAGAAACAGGATTACGAGCCTCCAAACCAAAAGCTTTCTCAATTAAAGGTTAATAGACTCCACACAAAAACCCACTTTTTTAATGATCCTCAAAATGCTAGTTTGTAAAGGAGATTTAAGGATATTAGGGTTGAACGTTATTAGGGTATTATTTCTATGCTGCTTAATTTTTCCGGGAATAAAAAGTATAATTCTCCAGAAAATGTTCAGATTTAGAAAGGAATAAATTAAGTAAAGCATTATTATAGTTACATTACAGCATACATATGTAAAGCATACATTCTGCTTATTGGAGGCGTAGCACAAATAAACATAAAAAAATATAATCTTAAAATATTGTTTAATTTAAAAATTTATTAATGTTAAAAACATGTATTGTACATCTAATGTATGTGATTTTTTTGGAAATAAAGTTATATTACATATAATAGTTAGTCTATTAATAGAGATTTCTGATTCACCGGAAAATTGACATTTTCTTTACGCACGTTTTCTACTGGTAAATGCCAAACAAAACTTCGAGTATTAATTATGTTTAGTAATAATAAAAATAATAAAAATGAAGGAGCAAAATAAAAGATATACATCTCAGACTTCAGCTCCAATTATATCTCAGCTGAATATAAGTCTTGGTTTTAACAAGAACTAATCCAGGAACAATAAAGTAATCAGCAGCCATATCTAGGCTTTTCAATAATCTAATACTTGTTCAAATAATTAAATAGTATTTATTTATACGTATATAACAATTTTAAAATCTTATAAACTACTTTTAAACATACAAAAAAACTATTTTTGAGAAAATAATGTAGTATACTAAAGAAAAAAACAATGTATATGTAATTTATAGCGGCATGAGGTAGTGATGCTTGTGGGCGGCACTGAGTCGTAGCTGCCTAGTTATTCTTATAATTGTCTATATTTTCCATGTAAACTTATATAATTAATATTATACATTAGAATACTTAACTATCTATTTAGTATAACACATTTTTTCTAATTTTTTTTGGCCTGAAACGGATTTTGGACAAAAAATGTCTATTGGTGTGGCCCCACCTCATAAATTTTTGGGGTGCCACTTCGGGAAAATGTCACAATATTGATCGTTCTCTTGAATCAATGTAGAGGATACCATTACTAAAAAATTAATATAATTGGCTATAACCCCAGTAATAGGAAATACTTTTTACTCCCTATAAACTAGTAAATAAACTTGACATAATACACCGCCTGGTGATAGACGTATTTTAAAACTATCACATTGAAGATTTAGGTCTTCCGGTGGTGACCGCGTCAATGTAGATGAAGAATCCGACGTTTCGCTTCCACTGTGTGAGGCATCTTAAGGGATGTAAGACATCATGGATAGAAACACAATGCTCCCACAAGACACACACAAACAACAACAACAACTGGGGGGGGGGGATCCCTGAAGATGCCTCGCACAGTGGAAGCGAAACGTCGGATTCTTCATCTACATTGACGCGGTCACCACCGGAAGACCTAAATCTTCATGACAATAACCGCGGAAGCCTACGCAGTTTATTAACTATCACATTGGAAAAAAGAAAATAATCTATTAAACTAACTTTACTGAACGGTTTCTCATAACAAACTCTACGAATTTCTTTTTATAAGTTTTTAATTCCAGTGTAATAATTTTTAAAAGAACTCGGAGTAAAATTTAAATGGAAAATTTCTAACAAACTTTAGGGAGGAAAATTCAGCAAAGTATTAAAGGTCAGTTGCTTTAGAAAACCGCATCAACTTTTCACAAATTTTCCTATCTTTGTTTTTGGCTCCATTTTGTTTTCAAACTCTACACTCTTCTTCTTTTATTTTGTTTTTAAGGCCTCGTTTTTCTTCATGATTTTGTTTTCTATCTCTGTTTTTCTACCTCTATCATGTTTTCTATCACAGTTTTTAAATTGTATTTTGTTTTCTCTCGCTCTCTCTCTCTTTTCCATTTCACACTAACACTCTTTGCATGATATTTAACTAAAAGTTTAACTTTAGAAAGTTGTAAAACTTTTCTCAAAAAGTTTAAGTATTGAGATAACTTTGATAATAAGTTTTCCCGTCACGAAAACCCCTAAAATATTTTTTGAAGTTCCATATTTTTATAAAGAAAATTAATTAGTAAATATTTTGTTTAAAGTATATGAAATTTAATTTATTTTTGTTAAAAGTTGTTTTACTAAAATTATATTTTTAAAGTTTAATTCCCTTAATGGCATTTGTGAAATGAATTACTTTCCATGAAATAACTTGATTTAATACTTAACTTGGTGTTATTTGGCGAGACGGTTACACGGGCCAAGTACACTATTATGTTTTATATTCTTTATTATTATCAGAAATGACCTAAAGCTGGGGCTTTCATTATCTAATCAGATGAGAGCTTAATCCTCTAATCTTAACTTGACCTTGCAATTCCAGTCCAAACATCTCTAGCTTTGTTTACACAAAGTTCACGGCAAAACATACTTTAAAATGACTTTAAAACCGAGCAAGAACTTAAAACAAATACTCTAGGAAAGAGAGGAGAACTAAAGATAGGTTCTGATACTCATATGTAATATAATCAATTATATTCAAACAAAATAATTACGGTACTATGTCCTTCAATTTATAGAGCAAAGCCGCAAAAAATGAAATGTTGGTTGCACGAATAGAGAGTATAATGGAGAATACAAACTAGAGGAAATGCGGTCTAGTTTGTAATATCAGGACAACATAGTCAATTTACAAACTTCAGAGATAGATTATTTGTTTAACAACTCGACTTTCGACTGTCTTAGCGTTTAAGACCTTCATATATTTGAGGTTTGAGTTTAAAAAGTAGCATGTGGAAAAAACCATGAATACAGTGATGTAGTGCGAGTTAGGTATATCCTAATAACTCAAGGATACACCCTCCTATACAATCAGGCCATTGACCTCATATAATACTTTTTGATAGTTAATGTTTTATAATACATATAACAAATAAATTATTTTATTTGTAAAATACAATATTTTTATAAAATAGTTTTAATCCTCAAGCTCTACATCAGAAACAAGTGAGGGGCGGCAGAAAGAAACAACCCGATATTTTACCAATACTTACTATCTGTTTTATAAACCCCTACTGAGTAATGTATAGAGAATTGGAAGATGTGTTTGGAGACAGCAAGACTTGAATGCTAATGGCATAGCTCTAAGTCTTACTTAATCTCAAGTAGTTTACTTCACTACTGTACAGTATCATACTAAGACCAGAAATTATTGTTTTCAGGATTTTTAAGGATGTGTTATGATTTTGCAAGTGATTTATTGTAATACATTTATACAGGGCTCTAAATTGATCAGCTTGATTAGGGCTCTAAATTCGATCAGCGTAATTAGAGCTCTAAATTCGATCAGCCTAATTAGAGCTCTAAATTCGATCAGCCTAATTAGAGCTCTAAATTTGATCAGCTTGATTAGGACTCTAAATTTATCATCAGCTTGATTAGGGCTCTAAATTGATTAAACATTTACATTCGTAAAGTAAAAAATACACCAAAACGAACTGTGAAACAGAAAGGAACACTGCTTTTTATCACCGTATTATTCATTTATAGTTTAATTATATTATTTATTTACACGTAGATTTTTTGAACAAAAATAATTTATTTAATTTTTTATTCTAATATATTTCCTTTAATAATACAAATATACTATATTTAACTAATAAATAGGAATGCGGCTGTTTTTACTCAGGTTATAACAGGCTCTAGCAGAGTTTGAGAAAACAGGACGGCAATTCAAATTATACAATAGACAGATAAAATTACTTGTCCCTATATTTACCTCCCTCAGACAGTAAGACACAACACCGAGTGTGCATCGAACCTAGAGGCCAGATACCCTCAGGAAATACTTCCTCTTGATATAACTTAATTCACACCGAGCTCCCAGCGTAGCACATATTTTAACTAATTTAAATTTAAAATTTTGCCAGTAAGATACAGATTTCGGTTTAAATTAAGAAATAATAAGCCGTACGTCCATAGACTTGACACAAGATACAGGAAGACTAGTCTCCACAAGGCAAACGCTCTATCATTGCTCCTCAATATTTGACTTGAAAACATATCAAGTATATTCTATAGAATTTGTTCCCTTATCAGGCGTGGGGAGTGTAGTAATAGTTTACTTTGAGTATAATATGGCCTACTAGAAATAACTATCAATTAAAATTCTATTGATAAGTGAAAGTTGATTATTTTCTTGTAGAGCTAACAATAAATGGAGAGTTTATTAACCTCGTCTCGCCTGTCCCACATATATAATGAGCCTTGTTTTTATAGTTTTTGTTCTTCTAATGGATTTGTCAATCTAATATATCCGGTTATTTAATTTTTTGTTGCATCTAAATGGTTTGAACACGAGGTATCTAGGGTTTTGTCACGAGGCACGCTGGTATCAGATGCCTTAATTATCGATGAGATGAAAGTAAGAAAAATTAATACAGCCATGATTTGATAAAACTGGTTAAATTTAATTTAGTTAACAGCCCGAAATACGCATGTCATAAATTATTAAAATTAAACAAATAAAATACGTAAAATAATTAATACTAAACCGATAGTATTTTTAAAGAAAGAAAAACGTAATCCAATAACAAAATATGGATATAAAACACAAATGTAGCAAAAATATAGTAAAAGAAATACTACGGACATCTTTTCCAAAAGACGTCCAACTCCTCAAGTATTGCAAAACTACATGAATAATCGAAAAAGTTTAACCAACAGAACAATAACATAATAAATTTATAGCAAGAAATAGAGGAAAAGTTATAAAATGATAACAAGAGAAGAAGAAGAAGAACTGTTGCCTTGAGAAAGTTACTTCTTCCTTAACTTAGTTTGAAAAAGTTTTTGTATTTATAAAGTTTTTATTTTATTTTATGCAGCATTTTTAAAACTTTTTTCTTTTACATTCTATACTTGATAATTTTTTCACTGTATTTTATTTTTTTTTCTTTTTTAACCTTTTTTGCCTTTAAGCAATTTTGTATTAAAAAGATATAATTATTTTATAGAGTACAAAAAAATATTGATTGACTTACATAATGGTTTTTATTTTTATAAGCATCATGAAAGTTTTATAAGGTAACAGAGTTTAAAGTAAGGTAAGCATGAAGTTTTCACAAAGAATGGAGAAGTTTATGTTACATCTAATCGATTTTCTTGTTAAACTTGTTACAAGTCACGACATCTACCCAACTCTTAACTCTGTCTTGACTAGAGAAGAATTCTTCTTTTATTTTATACGACCGCATACCAAACACATTGTCCCACATTACTGACAATACAACAACATATTTCTTTTAAATTTATTATTAATAAAACAAATAACAATTTAAACAATACATAATTAAACACTTAAAAGAAATGAAATGTTAATTAAAAAAGAAATAAAATACTACATATATTTTCTTTATTATTTTATAATATGCGTGCGGTTTCATTATTAGTATTTTTACCCCTATTGTTTGACATTCAAGGTCAGTTCGAACTCGAAACTCCACTAATAAAAACTACTAAATGCTACAAATATATACATACGACGATTAATAACATAATAAATAATGTATTGATTAAAAAGCAAGCCATACAATGACCAAGCGATTTTAAAAACATTTAGTTTTTTTCTCAATTTAACTGAATACATAAATTAATTGAATGGAATATCATTTATCTCTTCTCACACTCTATAGTCTATAATTATTTAAATATATTCCGGAACATATAGTTATATGGTTTGTATCCCTCCTCCATTGTATCATTTTATTTTTAGAATATCATTATTCTTTAAAGTAAGGGAGATTTTTTTAACTCAAATTCTCCTAGTTGGATGTTTTGACTTTGATTATTTTTTTCTTTTCATCAAAGTCAATATTCACCAAATGCTTTCATTGTTATTCTTATTTAGATGAAGATATCCTTTTTGCATTTTGCTTTAAACTTATTTAAGCCATTAATTGTAATAATTATTTATTTTTGCAAAAAACTATATAAAAATAAAATAGCAAAATAGATTAAAAATTAAAAAGAAAAGTAATGAATACAGAAAGGACAGAACATTTTTAGAATTATAAAATTGAAGATTAGGAGATATAATATATATATATATATATAATATATATATATATATATAAATTATATATATATATATATATATATATATATATATATATATATATATATATATATCAGACTTCTATGGACAAAATTTCGTTTATTACCGAAAAGAATAGAAGTACAGACTTTGTAGAAGAAAAAACATATTAACGCACTGCATTAATTATCATTCCAGGGCACCCTGCTGATACGACATAAAAGTACCAAATTATTTCAACTATTGCTTTGATGCTTTTTTTGAAGTTAACAAAAAAACGCCTTAAACAATGGTGCTTAAGAAAGCTAATGTGGGACGCTGAGTCTGGAGGCGACGGTCGTGATGATCGTGCTTGCCGCAATATTCGTGTCCTTAAGGTTCCTGTATAACTAAACTACATGTTTTATGTATTACCTTAGAGAAATAAAACGAAACAAATCTCTGCCAGGGGGTGCAACCAATTCTATGGAATTATAACCTTGAGAGGTATTAAACATTTTACTTCCGTCATCCTTCTGCCAGAATAATAAGAGTTCATAGAGATGATAGTGCCTACTTCATGTAATTTTATCTAGTTCGAGATAAGAAACTTGCCAGTTTCCAGTGGTAAGTATCTATGTGATACAAAAAAGAAGTTATAACCGATACGACGAAATCTGGCTACCCCAGACTTAGGATTTAATGTCGTTATAATGTAGAGCCCCCCCCCCCTCTAGTTAGCAACACTGTATTGTCCATCAAAGTAAAAATATCATAAAACCAACAAAATCTAGAACATGAATCACCTAAGTAATACTTCACACCTGGATAACAAAGACATATTTAATAAACTACAAGTAATATTAAAATTACAATAAAAAGAAACAAAAACAGACGGTGATTTAGGGACGCTGTAAGCATTAGTTTAGCATTGTTACAAAATTAATATTTCATATCAAGGGATTCACTAACAGATATTGTGTCCAATATATATATATATATATAATATATATATATATATAATATTATATAATATATATATATATATATATATATTATATATTATATATATATATATATTTTATATATATACATAATATATATATATATATATATATATATATATATATATATATATATATATATATATATTATATATATATCCTTACTAATATGTATAGATTTGTATTATACTTTAGTATTCAGGGGCGATATGCTAGTCCAACATACAACATAAGCCTTAGTATTCAGGAGCGATATGCTAGTCTAACAAACTAATGCGTCCGTTCTTCCTCTTCCTCCTTTAGATCTTAATGTTTGGCCTAGTTTCATCCAATAGGATATAGCCGTCGCACCAGTGCCTTATACCGTGCTTACAGGAGAACTGAATATGCATATATCTATGGGGTGAAGTATGTGCTATGTGCACTCATCTCGACATGTTGGTATATGTCACATGTCCCTACTGCGTTAACACTTTTTAGGATGTTTAGGTGCTGAAACGTGGACGTTAAAGTAAAAAATGTAAATGTTATACTTTCTGTGTATGTAATACTTCCTCTTCTTTTATAGAGAAGTAAAAAAGATAGGAACAAAATAAAAACAAAAGAAAGACAAAAACTCGCTCGAGACTACAGGTTCTTATATAAACCAGCTGGAACAAAAAAAAATAACCTCCACAGAAACCCATCTCGAAGGGAAGACATAATTCAACAAAAAATGGCTTTATCAGACCGGGGCTGGAGTTAACCCAGGGCTGCTCGTAGCAGTAGTTATCTGAGAGGCGAGGTACCTGAGTGCCATATGATGCAGAAGGTCGCCGACCCCTGTGAACCTACAGTATGATATTTACATGACATAAGCCTGTTTCAAGTGTTTATCATATCATCCTATTGTTATGTCTTGTTATGTATTTATTCATGTTTTTATTAATTTTTTTTTCTCTTTTTATATTTTATTTTTTATGACTTCATATTTGAATATTATTTATATTTATTATAATTAGTGTGTTGATAAAGGCTACTTCCAATTCCACAAATTATCTCGTTTCTATGATTATAATTAATAATCCTTGACAATATATATATATTATATATATATATTATATATATATATATATATATATATATATATATATATATATATATATAAAAGTTAGTTAATAGTTAGTTGTTAGTTAATATATAAGAAGTAACACAAAATACGTATCTTTACGAAAAATCTTAATTAAAACTGAATGGGATAAAGGCATCATCAGTGCTCTATATTAACATAAACAAAAACTTACTTTACACAAGTACATTTTAATATAAAAAGGAAAGGTTAGTAATAGATTACCTGGACTAGGTGTGCGAAGTTTTCTTAAAGATCTTCTATTTTTCCCTCGACCTTTAATCATAAAAAAAGAAATTAATTAAAATCATGCATTAGAAGAAAACAAGCAGAGTGAGATTAGTTTGATACAGTTCCAGCTCCAAGGTTTTTTTATAGATAAATAAAAATCTTGAATTATTTCAATGGTTAGATGCTACTTTTAAAAGTTAAATAAAAAGCTAGTGATAACTATTGATTTTTATACCAAGTTTTAACTCTAAAACATTAACACAGTAAGTTACGGCATAAAAACACACACACGTACACTGTACACACTTACGACACACCAACAGACAATTTGCTTAAAACCACTCAGGAGATGATAAAGAGCAGAAATGGATAATTCAGGTGACCGCGGGTTTGGAAACTAAATGCAAGTACAGTTGTACTAATACAACCTCGTTAGAGGGTGAGAAAACAATTATTTCCTTTTCAACAAATTTTCATCATGAAAATGACACTTGTTTTTCAATAACAAATTCCATAGCAATATTTCAAACACACAAAAATATATATCATAGGCCAAAGAGACAAAATTAAAAAAAAAAAAACATGGCAGATATAAAATAATGGAAATGAATCAATTGTCTGAAAATAATGAAAACAAATAAAATAAATGATGAACATTTTGACAAAATTAATTATAAAAACTATCTCTTGCAGAATATTAGAGATAATCTACATTGCGTGGGAATTTTCAAAGGAATTTTCCGATCAGGAATTCACAGAGCTGTGAATTAATTCTTCCTCAAATAGTTAGGAATGCTATATTAATTTCAAGGCTTCCTCCCATTGTTAAGAAATTTGCAACACTTTATTTTTCCTCATTCTGTGTCCTATAACTTTTTATAACAATTCGACAAAAATATTATAATTATGAATAAATGTATTCTAAAATAGCTATTTAGTATGTAAAAAACACATTTAATTACATAGTTTTAATTGGACCAAATTAGTACTACTTAGTGCAAATTAGTACTCTCCTGACCAAGTAGATTCAGTGCAAGTACCTAAGGTACTAGGTGGTAAAACATTGCCTCCTCCAGGTCGACTACAGGCCTACTACTACTACTGCTGATAAAGGGATAAAACTTAGTAATTTAGTTCGTGCCATGTTTTCCACCCGTTTATAATATTTCAGTTAAATGAAATGATTTCAAGCCGAGTTTGGTGCTGGGTAAATAGAGGGCCCACTAAAAGGTTATAAATCAAGTCAACTAATGGAGAGATACTCGGTGCATAATGGTGATGGCACCAAGTTCTACTATCATCAGTATAGTCTGTAGTCTCAACATATTTATCCATTGTCTCTACAAATGTGTCACTTGACAAGGAAATAAAATGTTTTGTACAAACGACAGGCATCAATGAAATATAAAACTGACTTGGCTTAGCGATCTCAAAGGGCAACTAAATTAGTTCATGAAATGCCAGAAAGTATTTACTGTTTCTCCAACAAAGAAGAGAGATTTTATTAACTTGGTAGAAAATATGAAATTTGTTCTGTCAAAAAGCAAACAACAAAAAAAGATTAAATGCGTCCGTAATATTAGTTTTAGGTCGTTAAATAAATAAAAAATTCTTTAAAACTATTATTAAATCGGCAATGGATTGTTTTTATTTATTATTGAAAATTAATAACTGATTTAATCGGCCGTTATCAAATAGGGCAGCCAACTTTAGAAAGTTAGTAAGTAAAGCTAACAATTCAAGGATAATATGGTTTTGGACTGGAGAGAGTACGTCAGTACTTTTCATGCACTCTTTCTTTACTCCTACGCCAATAGGTAAAAAAAATGAATTGAAAAATACCGCCACACACTAGTAAGAACTAACCGAACAGAGACAAAAAAGAATTTATCACAGGAAATCCTAAACTAACAATTATATCAACACTATCAAACTAAAAACAGTGTTAAAACTACTAACTCATCAATTAATACGCTTAAATCGTACCAAACAGTGTCGTTAACATTGCACAACTGATCGTTTAATTCACTAAAAACCCACCTAGTTAACAATACACGGAAAGTTTATTTGTCGTTTTGTAAAAAGGAAAAATAAAACATGCATCACTGCGTGACTAAACTGAGAACTATGACATTGGCAAACCTGCAACCAAGCGTGAGACATTACCAACCTTACGATACTTTAATAACAAAGCTCGTAAAGTGAATGCGATGCATGATACATATTTATAGTCTAAACATATATACAACACGAGTAGAGGTTATCAAAATCATAGCATTACCACATCTATGTCTTTATAATCGCGTATTATTTTTATACCAGAATGTTTGGCGGATGAGGTCTATACGCCATTGCTAACTCATTACGATTCGAATCGTCTCTCTTAACGATTCTTAACTTACAGATATGGATCTTAAGACTGCAATATAAAATGCTTAAATATTAAAACTGTACACAATGCGTAACGTATCGAGTTCGAGTACGCCTCACGCAATACTACGCGTTGCAGAGAAACTGTACACGCTAAATATTTGGCGTGACAAATATGTAGTATATTTAGCATTGTTTTTACTCTTATTAAAAAAATTTACTAAAGTCTTATCCGTTTGATGACGTCACCACGATATTTATGAATTATATTTTCACAAGAGATATTAACAATGATTCTGGAGTTAAAAACATTCGTTCAATACTCACACGCTGTATGGAAATAATAAACATTAGATCCAAAACTACAATTTATCGATAGATTTGTCAAAAACACTAATACAAGCTATTACATGTATGCACACGTGTGCCTTATCAACATAAATAAGGCGGGAAAGGAGCCTATGGCGTACTTTGTAAATTCAAAGAATCCAAAACTTTACATGTAAATCCGTATGCTTGTGTAAATACTAGACGCGCAAATTAAAAACTGCGATGTGTAATCATAATAGCTTTTAAAACGGTACACGCTGAGTAGGGGCTGTATTATTTGACACAAAGACACAATTGATCATTAACCTAATCTACCACTTCAGAATCAAATTAAATAAGTAAACACATATCCTATTGATAAGATCCAGCAGTTGATAAGAAACAACAATAGTACTGCTATCAAACATTTTAAACTCATTGAATAATTTTCTATTTATCAAAGTACTCATCTTACTAGATAGACAACAATGAAAATAAAATAATTTTCCCTGCATACGAACTGTAAACTCACCGGACAGTATAAATAGAGTAGTTTGACTTATCGCTAGTATGAGTCCTCGGTAGTATAGTGGTATGTATCCCCGCCTGTCACGCGGGAGACCGGGGTTCGATTCCCTGCCGGAAAGACTATATTTTTATCCTTTTTTTTAAGGGGCTTAAACCTGGTTGGAAATGTGGGTAAAATATATCAAGTCAACTGTATTTTGGTCCTGATTTTGAGGTGAAAATTGGAAAATACAAAATGTTTGCCGTATGGTATGGATATTATGTTCATCAAGATTTATGATTTTAATAACTTGAAAATGCTCTGTGTCATGAAGAGCGAAATATTGTTTTAATATAACATCTAAATTTCTATTTTCTCTCTTAAGCGCCCAAACACATAACCTATATCAAGTACTTATACCAGAGTGTCACTTATACTCAGTACATCACTCATTGAGTATCTTACAATAATACTCAGTTATACTCAAGTATAACTAAAAAAATTAAGACATTAAGGCAGTAAAACCACAGGTAGATTAAAATTAAACCATCCATTAACATTTCACACAATACTGTTTGAAAATATAGCCATAACTTAAAACTGTGTTAATAAATGAAAAGTTAAAGATCTTGTATCTGTCTAAGTGTGCGTGTGTGAGTGTCAAGGTGTGGTGCGGCTGTGTTAAATGTTCTAGTTATTGTGTTAATGTGTCCACGTACGAGTAGATAAAGAAAAACTCATCGGGAAAACTAACTTTCTGATAACCACATAGGCAAACTAGACAAGTAACTTTTTTACCTAATTTATACTTCCATAAAACAAGTTAATTAACAACGCCACCCCGAGCTCATTAGTTTGGAATGTCGCTGATATTGGTTATCAATGAAGATAAATAAATAACAAAATACAGGAAAAAGCAGATGTAAATACTGGTAGAGTTCAAACCAACAGTCTGTTTAGCAAAATACTTAAATCGTTATTAAATTATATATAGGAAGTAAAAAGTCTTAAAATGTAGTGTTATAAATAGAAAGTACGATATTAATAGAAGACAAGTAAATAAATGACAGAACGAAAATGAGGGATATCAGAATACAGGAGGCAAGATAATACTCTCGAGTTGTAGGTCATTGACCCAGGACAAAGTTTATGTAATTCTTTATATACCTCCTCCTACAGGTCTAAGTAATAATTATAATATATTGCTTTACAGTTTTACTTATATAGCAGGCTTTCAAAAACCATTTCAGAGTAATCATAAATTTAAAAATTGGGTACGGGGTACCTCGGAACTTTTCCTTACAAAATCCCATTTCCTACTACGTCTACTTAATCTTTTTCTACTATTCTCTACTATTCTACATCTGACTCAGCTTCTTTGATATCTATTGAAAATTTATTGAAAAATGACCTAATTGGTATCTACCAAATGGTGTCATAATTAGTACCTAAGTACTAAGTACCTAAGTACCTAAGTACTAGGTACCTAGTACCTAAAAGTTTGGTACTTGGCTTTTTAAGGCAAGTTGTTCTGGTTTAAGATGTGTATAGATCAATTTGCCATCTTGTACTAATACCGTGGACGACGCTGTGCGTTGTGAACCGATCAGGGAATTTTTGAATGAGTTTACAGGCGTCTAATATCACTATTGATACAGCGGTTAAAATATTTTTGTCCATGAATGTTGAATGTTTGTTTTAGGGAGTGACATGTTGAAATGAGCAGTCAGAGAGAAAGGAGGCTAACCAGTTACCTATCGCACCACTTAAAACATTTGGACTTTATTGGTCACATTGGACATTGGTACTTTAGGAGACAGGAGGGCTTCAAGCAGGAGGTCAAATGCTTCCGAAAATAGCATAAGTAAAACTTATCATGCCATCTAAATAATATTCCTCTAACAATATTGGTAGATGCAGCAGTAATTGTAGAATCATATGTTGCAACAATGCATGTGTACGTATGTTACTAAACTTGCCAGTATAAATCCTTCTCACTAAGTATAACATATTTATTCAATACTTGGTCTCCCAACCACTACCATCTCTATGTATATAATTACTTCATGCAGACATGTCTACAGTGCATAACTCGTCCTATGAAGTGAACTCAAGTCATCTTTGTTAGAACTATTCGTCAATGATGTTACTCAACATCTTCATTACGGTTTCATATTTGATTAATATTCATTAGCTGACATACATATTCATCTTGTAAATGTAAATCTAAAAATATATTTCGGATATGATACGATACGAGGTCCACAGACGTCGGAGTTACAATAGATAAAGAAAACGAGGGTATGAAATTCAATGCACAAAGCAAGGCATTATACAGCAGAGATTTCATCGTCAAGGTTCTTACAATAACGTCTCTAGTTACAATAACGTCTATGGGGTACAATAACGCCAAGACCTTATAGATGAATAGAGAGCTCTCAAGCTTTCTCTTTGACTAATCAATAGAAGTAATTCTATTATAGTTGGGCCAAAAAGTTTAATGGGTAAAAGTATCAATAGAACAACTACAGAGTCTAATTCCCTCATAGGAGAGAACCTGAATTAAGAGAATCAAATTTCTTATAAAAATGTGTCAGGATAAAGACAGTAAATGTATTATGTTATTTTCCAATGTGCTTGGTATTAAATTTTTAAACTGTCCTTGGATGACTAAGTTGGTTTTTATCTTACTTATTTATGATCTTGAGACACTAGTATATAATACCAGATATTCAAAAAATAAATAAAACCTATTTTATTATTATTCATCGCATAAAAATTATATATTTCCCATAATTAAAAATTTTATTTAACAGCTAAATAATAAAATTATATACTAATTATATAGATTACATTATATTATATTTTATTCCCCATAATATAATTTTCATTCTAAGAAGTATATAATAAAATTATAGGCTTATCATATTTATTACATAAATCATATATTTCATTTCTCAAACAAAAGGCCTAATTAACATTAGAAACGTAGCAAATTTAGTATCAGTAGTATCAGTCTGGTCAGACTACTTTAAATCAAGCGTCGTTAATTCTTTTAACGAGACAAATTAAGAAGAAATAATTTCGTAACATCGGAAGTCTCTGGGGTCATAAGCATTATTTAATTAGCTAAGTAAATATGGAGCAATAAGGGAATTAAATCTTAATGGTAAAGCTAAAAATGTCCCTAAGTATGCTGTGGCATATTTCTAGCTATAAAATTATTCTAGCTATAATTTTGGCTATAAATTATTATTCTATAAAAGCTATGGCTTTTATATTGAGATAAGAAATAAATCGTCAGCTTGTAGTTAAGAGAGCTAAGCATGAAGTTAGATCACCGGTGGTCTAATAAGCAGCCCAGCTGCAAAACGGTTCCCTCCTTTATCTTTCACCAAGGTTGGGTTCAATTCCGGTCGGGGCTTTAGGATTTGAAGACAAAAGAGTTTTGAAAACTGTCTGCCAAAAGATAACGGGATAGTTACGAGCCGGTACATTTGTAAGTGTAACATTCCTATGACAGCAGGAAAATTTTATACAACAGCAGGAAAATTTTATACAACAGCAGGAAAGTTTAATATTACAGCACAGAAGAACACCACCTATTTCAAATTTCAAACACCAGTTATCTCAAAACAAAGTCATTGCCATCAAATTTTTAAAAAAAATTACAAAAAATACAGAAATAATGACCTTGATAATATCGATGTTGATTACTTATGTTAAAAATAACTCAACCATTAAAGAAAAACAAGGGATGGCACAAGAAATTATTTACAACTAAATATCACTAAATAAACACTGCACTTAAACGTGTACCGAAAGAAAAAGCGTGCAGCACAACTAATAAAAAAAAAAACAAGATAAAAATAAATCGTAAATAAAAAGCCACGAGGTCATAAATAAAAAAACCAAAATAACCGGTGAGGTTACGAGCGAGAGTTAAGAGGTGCACTGAGTAATGATTTAATAAAAAATACCATAAGTGGGGGCAACTGGGCCACTGAGGTGGGGGTTCTTAATAGTACACGTTCCAGATGAAACAAGCCAACATGTGCGGCACTACGACCAAATACTTATTCGGAATAATCCAAACAAGATAATAATTAACATAGAATAATTATTATGTTACGTTGGGTTTACTGAAAGCATATATCATGAGTTCCACCTCAACCTCACATTACAATTTATATGCTATTTAATACGGTGTTACGTTAGACGTACTAAATTATAACAAATAGGGATGATAACAACTCATTAATATGTTATGTATTAGTGGGTGGACAAAAGTAAACAATATGTTTACACAATAAACACTATGTTTACACAGTAAACAATAATATAAACAATGTTTATGGTTGATCAGTCAACAGAAAACGACAAATATCTTTGTCTACTTTAGGATTAAGATACAATGTAAAAGACGACACCAATTATTTTGGCATAAATTTGCGAGGCTATGATGCCTTTTTAGAACCAAGTACAGGCATGTTCAAAAGCGTACCTGTTTCTTTCGGAGGCTTAAAGGTAACTAAGACAAGCTTAAAATTCGAACCCACGGTAATATACATAAAGTAGACCTAAGGATCTTTTAAGGTCATTTTTTAGCATCCTTTAAGGCTTATTAGGGATCCTAACTTGTTTAATCAAGCCTTCCGGCCTCCTCAACGAGTAGGTTGGGAAAATAACTTTCAACACGGGCCCGTATGTTCTTAAGAAACAAATTAACAAACGTCAAAAATTGACAAAGAACAAACAAACTCAAAAATTTGAAAATATTTAAGTAAAATTATTTTTCTCTTAGTTAAGAATCTATAACTTTTCGGCAACCCCAAAATTTTCGAAAGAATTTCTTAAGAATTACAACAATTTATTTAAATTAGAACTCTAACTTGAAATTATCGTGAAATCACTCAGCTATTTATTCAAGTGAAAACTGAAAAAGTAGAAGATTTAGAAAGAAAGTTGTAAGAATCTGAGATGGGAGATAACTGTGAGTGCAAGAAGAGCCGGAGCCACAAAACCATTGAGTTCATTAACTACCTGTTGCTCTGTCTGGGCTGCGTGTTGGTAGTCACATGCTTACCTGTAATACTCTTCGGTATTCATCCGCTCTTCGTCATAATACCATGATGCCAATAAGTAATCATTTTGTCCATATAGAACTATGCGTTAGTGTTACTTGAGCCTATATGTTGGGTGTCACTATAATGTTGCGTGTACGAGCCTAATCAAGAGAGTGACTCGAGAGATTAGTGTAAATGGAGAATTTAGCTATTAACTTAAGATGTTATTAACTTATAAGCTTATGATAGATGTGGTAGATATTTCATCTTGAGACAAGTCCGGCATATGAAACACAGATCCCACAACTGACAGGGTGTTCCAAAGCAGTCGCCTTCGAGTTAAGGCGCACCATACTAGTAAAATACGGTATGGTGTACTGTATTTGACTTTATTACACCATATAGTAAACCATAAAATTAATGGTTTACTGACTAAAAATAGATTTGCATTCAAATTATGTTGGCCAGACTGATGGGTAACAGTATGGACTTTATTTTATAACGCCCTATGGTTTAGTTAAGCTGTCGGGCTGCTAAACAACACGCTACACTCTAAAAATAGACTAACTATGTAAACTAACTGTAAACTATGTTTTTTCTCCTAATCATAAATGATATAACATAGTCTCATTATTTACAGTGAACAGACCCTGGGACCGGTACGAACTGAAACAGCATTGCAAACCCAGCAACACCAGAGTAAGCCTTCAGGACTGGACATCAAACATCATAAAATACTTCATGTTTTATGTTTTATCTATTATTAGTGGCTCTAATAATAATAAAAACATTTTTTAACGAAACTGTCGGTCAAATCATATTACATATTATTAGAGTGGGAAGGATTTTATGCAACGTACGGTTAGAACCTCAAGGCCCAGAAGTCACACCTTACAGGCAAATAACTAATTTTCGTCTCATTTGATGCAAATATGGCACATGTATTATTTAATTTAAACTACTCTATTAAAATCATGAACTTAGGGCCTTCAGTAAAATAAGGTTTCTACATATTGTACGGAAAATTCGAGAAGCTATATTTTCATTAAGAATTTGCTTATAAAATTTATATCAAGGAAATAAAATAGAAGTAATTAGCTTTATTCCAGGAATAAAGTAATAACATTTGTAATGGTAAGATAGGGATAGAGTGAAAAACTTACTTAAGTCTGTAGTAAGCTAGA
Organism: Microvelia longipes; assembly: GCA_018340805.1. Lineage (NCBI taxonomy): Eukaryota > Metazoa > Arthropoda > Insecta > Hemiptera > Veliidae > Microvelia > Microvelia longipes. The sequence continues at coordinate 53,218,808 of JACMZG010001870.1, read as the reverse complement.
AATAAATTATCCCACCTATCTCCTATGTTTCCCGTCCAGGGTATGGTATGTACCACCTTAGGATAACTGGGTTGCTAAACCACAGCACAAGAACTAAAAGATTCCTCTCAAGGATGTGCCAGCCCAATCTTTTCTTAAAATAGTTCAATGATTTCTTGTCAGGGACACAAAAAAGATGACTTTATAGTTGTTAAATTATTTATCATGCTTTACGATATTCCGCTTGTTTTTCCAAGCATATTCATGTAAGCATAGAAGAAATAAGCTTAATAGTATAGTTATATTAATTAAATATTAGTTAAATTATATTATTATATAAATTACATGAATTATATTAGTTAAATAATTAATAGTAGTAGTAACTACTAATATAGTTAAAGTAACAGAAACTCTTCTACGCCTAAAAATATAAGCAAAAGTTAGAAAAGAAACATTTAAAACGTAACCAAAATCAAATAAGGATTAACAACAATAGTCTCTTTACTGAACCTAACAAGAAATTATGAAAATGTTTCGTATCTACATGAATTTAGAACGAGCCAACAAATAAATAATGGAACGCCACTAAACGCGTTCTTCAGGTCTGAATAATACGTAGACTAAACTCTGGTGCCATTTTGAGCGATTGGGGCCGTATTTTAGGTAATAAAACAGAGATGTGTTGCGTCTTAAGCTCACTAAGTAAAAACACAATAGATTAAAAAACATCAATCATAAAACCAGATGATTCAAGGTCAATTAAGACAAAAAACAATTCAGGCTAAGATGTCAACTTGAACTGCCGCCATGTCAACCATCCTGTCATAGATGCTTTTTAAGGACTTTTGCTAACTACACGGTATCCATGGAAATACAGTAAACCCTAACACAAATTGCTCCAAATGATAACATGTATGACACTGCAATCTCTATGAAATATATCTTCACGGCATTACTTGCGCCCTTCCAGGAGCATATTAAACCTCCTAAGAAGGATTAGGTCTTCCAATGATGACCTGACAATGTAGCACGTCGTAGATGCAAATTCACAATTCCCAATAAGATGAGGATCTTCTCAATATTAGCTTTGCAGAGCATTTGGTCTCAATCCAATGTCCGGAATCATAACCAGCTCGATGCAAGCAAAACGGAAACCTAGGCAGTTAATAAAAGTTATCAACTTTATAAAGCTGAAATACATACTGCCCTTTCAGATTGGGGGCTTAAGTGATCAAGGCATACGATGAACCCACAATTATAAAAAAAAACACATGCCTTGTAATAATATTAAGTATTTAATAAGTTAATAAGTTTATTAATAGATACTTATTAATCTGTTACCTGTAGTTTTCTGTTTATCCGGAGTCTTTTTCTTGCCTGTAACACGAGATAAATGAAATTAGAATCAGATAAGGAGCTCTATTTCATATTATTGGATTACAAAATTTACTTAATTCACTAATGAAATGTCAAACACAAATTGCTCAAGTTGTTCTCCAAGGGACTTGTACAGGCTCTTTTCGCCTAAAACAGAGATAACACGTGCTCAAGGTAGAGCTCCCCACGCCTTATTGCAAGTGCCCTAATTGGTTCTTCATCCTTTATTATCATACAGACTTAAAATTTTGGACATAATACTGATGATCAATTTTACTGATGATTATTTTATCAACAAATATTTTTATCAATTTTTGTTGAAAAAATTACAATGTTGGAATACAGCATATGGGCCTGATTAAAACGTACACCAAATTTTCAAAAAAAAATTAATTTAATTTTACGGAAAGTCATGAACGTTCTAAAACACGCAACCCAGTAAGTACTATGATAACGAGATTGGTGATCTAATTTTGAAATAAAATGCATCGTTTACTTAATACCAAGAATATCAGAGATATCTTAATCCAGGTAGGTATTCTTATATTATTGGCTATATTTTCATCAAAAAATAAACGATATGAAGAAGTATAAATTAAACGGAAATTTTACTCTAAAGAAATTAAATAAAATTTACAAAGTGCTACGTAAATACTTGTTTTTTTCCTCATCTGGAAGTCATTATAATTTAGGAATAACAGAGTATAAACGTGAAATATATAATACAGATGTAAGCTACACGATACAAAGTCTTACAGTATATACAGCTACAAAACTAAGTACACCAGTTCCATTTGATTTCCCTAAGAAACAGGTGCGTTATATTTGTGCTGGTTTTTGGCAAGATTGCCAGCACTGAACAATAGAAGGCAGATGGTGGTACACCTGTCTTATCTGTCAGGTTAGGTAAGGAAATAACAAGTAATATGTAAATATGAAACTAATGTATTCAGAAACAAGTATTTAACAACACTGCCTTTGTATTTCCCTTATGATTTTACATTATGTTCAAATGTAATTATTTCTACGAGCAGTAAACAATTATTTAAATACATCATGACCTCCGTGTCAATGTTACGAGATTATCTCAAAGCTACCCAGCCGGATATTTTCCTATTCCCCAATCCCAACATCACTATTTGTTGTGGAGCTTGAAATTTTCCAACATAAATTAATAATAAAGTACAAACATTTTTAATCTTATTTTATACAAATTAAGTCTACGATAATAGAAATTTGAAACAAGCATTAATGATACTATTACAAATTCCCAAAATTTCAAATTTTCAATACAATGTCTAGAAACCCTTACTTACAGACAGCCGATAAAAAGCTGGTAATCAGAATAGTCTAAATCAGCCCTTCCCAACCCTTGGGTCGCGACCCAGATTGGGTCGCGAACGAAATGATTTGGGTCGCCAAATTTTTTTATTATTAACAATCCCAAAAAATGACTAAAATTTATGTGAAAACATTATTATAAGCAAATAACAGATTTGCTTAAACATATATTATTTTTAGAAATTGTTAATACTTTAAACATGCGATAACAAAAAAAAACCGCGGCCAAAATATTTCTTAGAAGTCCTTTACCGACAGAGGCACCCTTTATCTAATTATTGCTAACTTTGATGAATTGTTATACCAATGATAATACTGTGTTTAACAGTTTCTTATCACTTCTTTTAAAGGTTCGGGTTATTAAAATTATAATGTTCAATTATATGTGAATTTGGTTCTAACAACTAACGATCATCAAAGTAGTTTAATATCGCGTACAAGTTTTATAATAATTTGTTTTACCAGTTTATTTATTTTATAGATTTACGTTTTGATTAAATTAGTGAAATGAATAAACAAAACACGACTTGACTTATTAATGGAAAACCAACAGCAACAAAATAGTCATTGATATCATACATATTTTATTTTTTTATTCTTTTCAGCAAATTTCTTTTGGGAATAAAATTCTCTAATAGGATAGGCGTCATGGCAGAAATCGAACCTCGGTCCGATGGTCCGACACAAATCCGTTTCGCGAGACTTTATACATACACACATATATATATATAATATAATATATATATATATTATATATATATAATATATTATATATATATATATATATATTTATATATATATATATATATAATATATATATATATTATATATTATTTATATCATGTATGTATGTATGTATATATGCACTCTATCTTTCTGCGCTAAAATCTTTAAAAATAAGTTACTAAGCTTTAAACTAGTGCAAATAATAGTGCGTACTTCTAATTTTAGAGGCATAATTTTATATAACCAACTGGATAATTATGCGAATTTCCTTTGAAAAATACAGACAAAATGAGTTACGAGCAGTGCTTGACAATTGAGTAACTGCTTAGGTTCTAAAGCATGTGTAGTTTTCTATTTAAGTATAAAAACCTTATGAAATTATGATTTAACGATGTCAGTAGGGTCATAACTAGTTCGGCAATAAATAAAAACGCCTGCAATTTCAGGTTATGCAAAATAAATGCATTTGGGTCGCCAAACTTAGAAATGCAAATTATAGGTCGCGGTACTGAAAGGTTGGGAAACGCTGGTCTAAATAAATCGTCAAACAAATAGGACGAGAATAGCAGGAGTTATGTGCTGAGTACAGATTAATTATGTGCTGAGTACGGATTAGTTATGTGCTAAGTAAGGATTAGTTATGTGCTGAGTACGGATTAGTTTTGTGCTAAGTACGAATTAGTTATGTGCTAAGTACGGATTAGTTATGTGCTGAGTACGGATTAGTAACTGAGTACGGAATTAGTTATGTGCTGAGTACGGATATTATGTGCTGAGTACGGATTAGTTATGTGCTGAGATACGGATTAGATGTGCTGAGTACGGATTTATGTGCTGAGTACGATTAGAAATCTGACTGCAATCTATATAATGACACTTCATGCAACAAATGTAGCAGTCACAAAGCTTTCTTTTTCTCACAGAAGACAAGATATTAAAAAGAAAAGAAAACTAATTACAACAGAAGGAATTCATTGCCTTATAAAAAAAACTCGAACAAAAAAAGATGGATTAATTTAAACTCGTTATCCTTGAATATCCTGAGGAATCCTTAATTTCGTAAAGATCAAATTAAAAATAATGAAAAACGAAATATAAGATAAAGATACAATTAGTTGAAGAATGCTAACATGAACACTTCGTATATGAATGTATGTCAACTAATAAAGTCAAAGTCAGGTCAACTAATACAATACTTAATGTATTAATATTGCTTTACTTCACGCGACTTGTATTTATTGTGTCACATTAAACAACAACAAGTGATTTTAATGTTTTGATTTAACTTTATATGTCCAGTTATACTTTAAGAGAATCAACATCAGCTTATCTTAATTTGATCAAGGTTAAGTAATTATATATTTAAAGATAATTTAGTTAGATCTCTTTTTAGTTTATGAGTATTATAGTTTATATAATATATTATTAAATTACAGTTTTTCAACTACTTGTTTTACTTTGATTAAATTATTTAAGATTTTTTTAACATTTTGCAATAATTAATTCGATTACTCGGTGTCATGAAGGCTTTGAGCATGTTACACTGTATACTATACATTGCACAGGTCGGCAAATACCACACTTTTAGCAATTATTTAATACATATATAATGATATAGGTACATAGAGAGAGAACAAGATTTATGGAGACATAAGAGATCTGAAACAGTACTAAGACATAAGTAGGACTAGTTTAAAAAGTCTTTATTAATGTTTTGAGGCGCTGAATCGAATAAAACATGTCCGGAATCGATACGACCACTTTAAGTGACCAAAAAGTTGGAAAACCCGAGTTAAATAAGAGGAAACTAAAATACCGACCGATAAGAAATAATTCTAGAGCAGAGTGTCGTTTTTAATGTATTTTGGAGCTCTAAGTAGAATAGAATTAGTCCTGAGTCGATCTGAGTACTCAAAGTACTAAAACCCAAGGGCCCGGATTCGAATCTTGGAATCGGAGAACATTTTTTATCAATATATTTTTATTGTTCTAGTTTAACTACAAAATAATTCTAGCTTAGAGGTTCGCAAGTCGGGCTAATATATACCTTTGGAATAGTTACTTTTTCCCGCATCTATCCAGATGTTTATGTTCTGCAGGTTTATGTTTCATAGTTGGAACAGAAGTACTTCCAAAGGAAATTCGCCCGAGTTGCGGACCACCGCAACACAATTATTTGTACAGATAGGGTTTATTGTTTAAGTATTAGTGTGCCTGCCATCTCAATATACTCCGTCTATCCCGATCCATTCCGTTGATATTACTCTCCCCAGTCATGTTATGATTTCAACAACTTATACTTCTCATTTAGACGAAACTAACACAGTTGTTGAGTTGGTAAATAATCATAATTTAAATAACAACACACGATATTTTTCAAATTATCTAATTTGAATTGTCTAATGTTATAAATCATCTAAAAACAATTTAATATTTCATGTCAACAAATCGTACATGAGAAAACGATTTGAACCTATTTAAGGCAAAAGGATTCATTGTAATTTAAATTCAAAATCAATATTCACAAAAAAAAAATAAAACAGAAATGTATCAAGAATGGGGTTTTTCGTATTTTATACAAAGGGATTTTGGTGCGAAGCTTACGCACAAATAAGTCTTCGAAAATTCACTTAAACTATTACACAAATCAATTCATTCTTATTGGAGAGAATATATCCATGATTTAATTAAATTTATCAGCTGTCATATATAGTCACTAAGATGAAAAATATTAAAAACACATGATTTGTGAAAAAAAATAGAGGGAGGTTAAAAAATGAACAAAACACTCCATCCCCGAATAGATGAATATATTAATATTTATACGCATTCAGTTCTTAAAAAATACATTAATTCCTCACAGAGGTTTTAAAAATAAATTAATAATAAAATAGGGTCAGTGAATACTTAATAAGACATTTTTCAAATACGTGTACAATTCTTTTTTAAAATTAATCTCTTGATTATTTATTTTTAGCGAAATAAATAATTCAGAGTTTCTTATCGATATCCAGAGGTGTTAAACGAGTGCTTGACATCACATTGGCTCTTTTAATGTTTCTTTAAAAGAGAGGCATATTTTAAGATTCCTTTCCGTCACAAAAATCTAAGGTTTCGACTGGGATCGAACAAGGACTGACTACTTGATTGGCAATCGCAGATGTAACCGAGTTAACCAACAGGATTCAACAACCTTGAAGTTAAAACCAATATAATAAGTAATCTTTAAGGGAGGTTAAGTATCCACGTTTCAATTTTAGCTCTTGTTATAACATGTTTATGAGTAGAAGCAACAAGTAGTTAATACAAGCTACTTTTTGCTTTGAGAAATATTATCAGAATGTTGAGTGAAAATATCTTCAGTTACGGCTCTACTTCACAAGTTTTCTTAAAGGGAACTGAGAGTAGAATTGCAATTAGTTTTGGGTTCATTTCAGCCAGTATCTATTTGACACAACAGCTGATGGATTTCCACAAGATGGATCCCAATAAAACCATCCCGTTACTCCACACTTCAACCTCTGTATTGCCACATTTTTTTTCTTTTTCATTATATTTTTAAAATATAAAAAAGTATAAAAATAAAAATACACGTACAAAGTATAAAAATACACGCAATACATAATTTTTAAAAATAAAAAGGCAATTAGAATAATTTACGCTTTACAGTTAAGGTCATTAACTAAAAGTGCGTTAAAAGCATTTTTCCCCACGCGATATAAAAACAATTTTCATAAGAAAAAACAGGTTACGGAAAAATTTCAGTATCGTATCTTTTAACATCAACATATTTTTTAAAAAGCGTTATTTTTGTTAGGTAATTTAATACTAAACTGTATAACATCAGTTTATAACCCCCCCCCCCCTCAAATTGACATACAATCCAAAATATTGTACAAAACCTTAAGCCCTGTGAGCTTAAACCTTGAGCCCTGGCTACTTTTACTGTTCTTGCGTTTATTCCCGATCCAAAAACTTTTCTGTTTCAAACGCCAAGTTAATTTTACTTTGGAATGTTCCAAAAGTTCCAAGAAGAGTAAGGAAGTCATTATAAATGTAGTTTCTTATGCTTCACGGGCATTGGTAGACTTACAGACAATCTCAGCTAAGTAGCTAGGTTTTGCGTAATTTTGAAATTTTGCTCAATTAGAAGCAATGCATAAACATTGTGCTCCTTCCACAGCACAATATATTATATATCTCATGTAGAGGAATGAATCTGATTAATTGTAAATATGTAAGCTCATTAAAAAAATGGGGTACGGAGTTGGCTAAGCTCATCTTACCCATCCAGGCACTGACCACACTCGATCCTGTTTAACCTTTATGATCAAACAAAAATCATGGATAAATTTTCGTATTAAAATGAAACTTAGTGTTCTTATCTAATACGTAAAGGTAAAACACTTCTATCCAATTTCAATTCAATTGTATTCTTTTCCATTTGTTTAACAAACGCACACAAGTAATTTCACAACAATTGAACTAATGCTGATAATGAGATGAAACTCGGCACATATGTTAGTCTTAAACATGGCTACATGCGCTTCTTAGATATCTTAAATTGATCGCAACATTTTTTCGCGTTTTATGATTTCTCGAAATGTTTGCCAAGTCAATTGTGCGGGTTAATGAGGTCATACAAAATTGCCAAATAGTACAAACTACACCTATAGACTGATTTTTGTACAAATTTAAACTTTCTAGCATATTTATGCTAGAAAGCAGCATAAATAGCTCCCTGTGTATTTACACAGGGAGCTATGATGATAAGACACACACACACACACACAGACAACTTAGAGAAAACTACTCAAGAGGTCTTAAAAATACCTTAAACTTATATTTGCGGTGTCATCCCGGTTTCGGATTGTTTTCAGACACAATACTTTTCTTATATACCCACGGTATAAATAAGAAAAGTAAAAATGAACAAAACCTGGAGAGAGAGAGAGAGGGAATACTTGAAAAAACATTTACGTCAAACCCGACATAATACCTTGCCATCAGCTGTCTTCTTTAAAATATTGCTCTAATATATATTTTTAAACACAATAGCCATGAAAAACAGCTGTTTTTCAGCTATATAATTACATCTTCCTCTTCTTCCCAGAAATATTTTTTCACACAACTATAAGAGGGTGTAATTTTTCAAAACAGGCTTGTTTCAAATAATTATAGTATACTTCAGTTTAAGAATAAACCGCAACCTTGTGTTCATGTTATAGTTAACAATTTATACTTAAACACATTTTCATAAGTAAAAAGAGACAAATTAAATAAGTAGAAAACTTCGGTTACAAAACTAAGGGTGAATTAGTGAATATTAGTGACCGGATTGCAAGGGGAGAGGGAAACTCTGTGTTGAAAGTTGAATATTAAATATAATTTTCGGTACAACAGAACAAATCTAAACGGTTGCTTTAGACTTACTAAGACAAACTACTGTAAAACATACAAAATGTTTCCAATTTAGTATGTTAATGAAACATACAAACATACATGGCTGTCTTCTGTATTTTACCAAAAGGTAGCGGTTGAATTTGACCAGAAAGTGTTTCTGACATTCGCAAATACACTTAAAGTAAATGCGAATTTCCTTTTGAACTTATCTATTATATTGTTTACTTAAAACTTATTATAAGGTCGCATTACTACCTAAAATGTGAATTTCGGACGGGAAACATTTTTATTTAGGTCACGGAGAAGAATTTAAAATTATCATCAGAACAAACTTTACTACTTTAACTGAATAAGCTGACACTAAAAAGTGAGATACCAAAGAGATGACAGTTTGTATTTTAAGGTCTGTAAACCACAGGGAAGGGAGCTGTTCGAATTAATTACAAAGGGTATTTATTCATAAAGCGTAAACATCATAAATTATTAAAGAAACTAACTCGTAAATGATACCCGGTGTATGAATTAACTGACCTCTAAAGCTACAACTATCGAACATAAAAACTTACAAATGTCAGTGGTAATTTGATAAGGTCGAAGAAATACAATAATTGTAATAATTCATAAGGTCAATAGCGCTGAGAGTAAATTAAAACTCGTTTTTAAAGGAGCTAAGAATAGAATAATAATTTAACTTGAACCTCGTATAGACGTTTTGGTAAAAACGATGACTTCAAATGTTCTTAGGAGTTAATAAGTAATAGTAATAGGGTTAATGAAGCTAAATAAAACTTTATAGAAATAAGTATTCAATACTTGGTTGGTTTATTGTTTGACGTATATAATGTTAGTTTAGGTAGAAATATTCAAGAAGTAATAAACTATGTCCTATTGTTAGTTGAAACTGTGCATAGAGGGGAGCAAATCTGGTTCCCATCACGACAGTTTTAACTCCCACTTCACATCTCTCTCAGCGTATCAACTCAAACCATCACAGCGTAACTACCGTCGTATCTCTCCCACTTAACGTGGTGTAAATGTCTCAGAGTCAAGGATGTATCGTATCATACTCAATCATAAGTAATTAATGTATAAAAATAACTCCAACGCTCTCATCCGACACACTTGACTCATAGTCATAAAATCATTAAAATAAACATATTATATTACATTTTATTACACCTACTTTATATTTTACTTCCCTAAGATGTTAATCAAAGAAAAATAAACTTTCCACACACTCTTAATTATAATAACAAATATAAACATATATTTAGTTATAAAATTAATATTTAGAAACTCTATGAATATTAAATTACACTAAATCACTTAGAGGCGAGAAATAAATAATTCTATATGCCCTCGAACAAACTGCTTATAAAATAAGTTATGTTTGACCTGTGTAAAACGTACGAAGGAAAATCATTTACATGATTTGCATTTATTTATTGATGATGATTTTCCTAATTCATTTTGTTCTCAGATTTTCATTTTCATTTTACTTACGAGTAGGATACAGCTAGTTGAACAGAGATGGCGCGTTGTAAGAAGGAAACACATCGAAGCACCTTCCTGTTTTTAGCAAATTAGGGGGTGGGTTTTTTGGACTTAGTCTGTTTTCAGATACGCTGCTTCTCATATTCGAAAGGGAAGAAAGCTGAATAGAAAACAGAATCGTAGCCAATGGGAATAAGACTATTGCGGTAGAACCAATTACTTATAAACATAAACAACAAATTACTACTGCAAGTTTTTGCAAAACACTTATATGAAAACATTTCAAATTTAAATGAAATCATCAAATTTATATTTGTGGAAACGGATAATTCAGGTGAAATTCAGGTTCCGGATGTTGAAGCAAACGCAATACTTGAAAAATCTTTATATGCTGATGATCTTTAAATGATAGTAAAGCCTAATATTAACTTGTTCGTTTCTTTAGTAGGGTCAATATAATTTCACAAGTCTGTCAATCCAAATAACAAGTTTGTACTAACATTTGCATTATAACACAACACAAATCTAGCGTTATTAACTTTTCTGCTCAGTTCAAGTTTTTCTCATGAATAAGCACATAATAATCCACATTTTGTGCAAAAAAAACATGTTTAAGATTTTTACATGCTTATACTCGTTACAGAACAAAAGACGGTTGGAATACCAGGTGGATCTAGTTTAAGTTTTATATGTATAATTTATTTACTAGAAAAGCGAAAATATGGGCGCAGCTTGTATATACAGTCAATAAATTGTATTAGAACGTATATTTACTTATGCATGTGTAGAGTAAACCAAGGAAAAGTCGAGTTTATATGTAAGGTGGTGTGTATTGAACAATAGTTCTCACCATAGATATCCCACCTAAAAACCTTTATATGTCAACCTGTCAAATTATAAAGCTTTAGATTTAGAAGAGTTGAGCTTTTGTCATATAATTATTAGTTAGTGGATTTATGAATGGTTATAAAGTTTGATTGAAATGTGTTAATTACTAACATAGGTGGGCAGATAAATAAGTTTTATCGACACCCATATATACTCTAATAAGAATATAAATAGGCAATTTAAAGTGTGTGACACCTATATCTTTAAGTATATATAGATAAGTGTTTGTGTGTGAGTAATGTATCTCCAGTACAGGTACGAGACACATGTGTGTATGTAAAGGTGAATTAGTGTGTGTGATGCCAGACTGGATTCAACAGGAAGTCATAGAGCCTCGTGTGAGTCACAAAGGAATAAACATACCACCCACCTTAAACCCTCCAGCTGACTCAAATACCCTTCTTTATTTATACCCTCCGCATACACAACATTTCAAATAAAAAACTTTGATTGAGTCAGGTGCTTTACGATTACATAAGTGTAGGAGTGTTATTATCATGAGATAATCCATTGTGTACACAACAAAAGAGATTAAATACAACAGTAGGTAATCACTGACCTTGCTTTTATGAATTCTAATGCTAAGATATTATGATCAATACCTTATACTGTATGCATTGCGTATCTAAATTAAAGATAAAAAGTATAAAAAAAAATTTGTTACAAAACAAAGGAGATTCTCGTGTCGGCATTAAAACAAACCATGGATCTGAAAAGTATGATGGACTTGATACAGAGAAACATGTACATGAGAATGGTAAAGAAACAGTCATTTCTGCTAAATGAAACCACCACTGAGTGTTTGTTATTTCCAAACATCAAAAATGTATTTTTCAAATCTGCTCATATTTTAAGGTAAATCCAGGTAATTTAAGTAATATCAGATGAAATCAATATTTTGACATCAAGTAGGATTATCAATGAAATTAGGACAAAAATGCTAAATTAACAGCCGACGTCTAAATTTTCAACTTTTGCAGTTTAACAGACAATGACATCTACCAAACACATTTCTTACGCGCTTTCAATAACTACTTTGCAAGTCTAAATCGAGCAACCCGGAAAGGAAGTCAATCACAAATTTACCTGTATCATTGACTTACTACAGTTGGTTCTATGAAAATCGACGACGCGAGTGTGGTCTGATTTTATCGCAAGTCTCGTTACTCTAATAAGATCTTAAATAGTAATATACAAAATAACTAGAACAAGAAATATGGAGCGAATTCTTAAATAAAACGATACCATACTTTTACTACCCTGCCCAGTCTAAATCAGCAAAGTCTCCTTATCAGAGTTCAAAAATAGGTGTTGCTGGTAATGCTTGATATTAAAACTTAAACAGCAGCGAGTGAACAGATAAAAGGAAATACCAAATAATCCATTAAAAAGTTGATCCAATTTTATTCATAAAACCATAAAGAATTCAAGGGGTTAGACTCTAGATCAAGGATTTCAACAACACGTCTATCTGACTTCATACAACCAGGGTCAGGATAAATTACACAAACGTGACTCGACTTATCATACCTTACAGCCTAAGCAAAACCAACCGTACAAGGTTAATAAAACAAATAGACATTACTTAACCTTACTGTATTATCAATAAAGCATTTTCAATACTTTATTTTACTTTAAACATTTAAGTTGACGGTATATACCCTAAACGAAAATATAGAATAGGGTTAGTGTCATCTATTTTTAGCTAGCTACTTACCATAGGAACCTCTCAACTGTCTTTCCCTCAAACAATCACATTGTTAATCGTTTTTATTTTGCAAGTAAAGGCCTGCTGGACGTGGAGTTATTTCCATTTGTTAAGCACGTAATGCTACAAAGCGTCCCAGGATTCTGATCATCAGAGTTGCCTGAATTTAAATAAAACCAGTACCAAATTTTAAACAAATCTGAAGAAAATTGAGGGAAACATTTGAGACTAAGATTGAAGAGGCCTCAAGTACAAGCAACTCACTCACTCTATCCTTTGTTTAGCTCACTCATTCCACCACACCGGATTAAACCCAAATACGATTAAGTAGACTTCCATACTTTTTAACAAACCTTCCCCTACCCCACAATTAAATTACCATATTTTATAATTAACCTTCCATATTCTATAACTGATCTTCCAAACTCTTTATTAAAACTTTTATTAAAATCAAAGACTTACAATTAAAACTAACAAATAAATATGTATAAAATATAAACTTTATAATAAGTTTGACTAAATATCAAGTAATGGATGTGCTAGGACACCACCCTTAACTTAATATTCATATGGAAACTCGTGTTGACACTTAGTTCTAGAAACAAAACCTACTTAGCATGTAACGAATGTCTAGTCTTACTAACCGCAGAAACCTCATACCTCTAACTGCATTATTTATTCAGTCCAAAAATGTAAATTTCTACAAAAAAATATAATGTAATTTAAATAGTAATCTAAGTAATAGGAAGTCAGAGGCGTTTTTTGAATTTGTAATTTTATAAATTACAAATAACTGTAAATGCTTATAAGGTCTGTGAATAATGAAATGCTAACAATATACAAGAAAACAGTAAAAGGTCGAACATTAAAACCTCCAAGTACTGTAATAAACAAAAATTGCATTTGGAATTAAAAATTCTGATTTTTGAATTTTAATTACTACTTGGGATGCAATGATTATTTTTCTTCAAGTACTACCGACTACTAATGTTTAATGAAATTTCAATTTATTCGTTCATTTGGAGTGATAACCAAAATTAAAGCATTCGTTTGAACTGTTGTCAAATTTACAACAATTACGTTACGTTTTCTAAGCAGTTTTAATTAAACCTCAAAAAAATCATTTACACTCAATTCTCACAACAGAAACATTTGCATGGCAAATTTCCCCTCAACCCTTTTTTTCTGCCAAATGACACTTGTTTAAATTGGCAAACGCTTTGTCAAAACCATACACCGTTAAATTGGACTAATTTTTAAACATGCAATTTCCCCGCCGCGATATCTCTATTTTTATAATTTCAGCATAATAATGGTCTTTTTGGCAGATGACGTCTTTTGTTGGCATATAGCTGCACGAAAAAATTTAAGCTTTGTAAATTGACACTTGTTATTACACCCAAGTGACTGCGTACTCCTAAGTCATTACTCCATTTATTTCTTCTTTCTTTTCCTTGCATCTGTTTTGTTAATTAATTTAATTATTTATTAACACGCAGATGTTTCTTTATATTCCTAAATTTAGTTTAATTTAATTTATAACTTCTATCTCATTCATACCTTATTATAAGGAGTACATGAAATGAATACATGAAGTACAATGAAAATATATGAATACATGAAATGAATACATGAATACATGAAATTAATATATGAAGTACATGATGAATACATGAAGTACATGAAATTAATATATGAAGTACATGAAAAATGAATACATGATACATGAAATTACATGAAATGAATACATGAAATGAAGAAGTACATGAAATGAATACATGAAGTACATGAAATTAATATATGAAGTACATGAAATGAATACAGTAAGTACATGAAATTTTCAGTTCAAACCGTACAGTACATCGGAAAAGTAATGTTTCCACCAAAACTCCGAAACCGGGATTTAAACTGTATTATTTACTTGAGATATTTTTATGCTAAGTGTCACCTTGGTACAAAGTAAATTTTAGGTCCAGGCGGACATTGAGCAAAAATGTCAAAATTCCATAAAACGCTGAAAAAGTTTGGATATGTTTGAATTTCGGCAAGCATCTAGCCCACTAAAATATCAACAAATGAGCATTTTGTTTCAGTTTCACAACAATTGTTAAAATCAATCAATTTAACAATCCTGATCCATAGACATAAATACAACAAAGAAATTAAAATAAAGATAAGCCGGTAGTTGGAGCTTGCTTTAATCGAATCACTTAAGTAAGAAGTACTTCAACCAATTAGACAAGAAAGCTTAATACTTCATGACAAAATGTTGCGTAGATTGTTAGACTTGGTTTCGAATAATTGCATTTATATCTGAAGCATATAATAGGACATTAATAATGTCAGAATTACATTACAAAAATTACAAAATGTTCTTTTACATTTAGTTGGCTTCACTATGAAAATAATTTAGTTTATAATTATTGTAACATTATATCACAGCGTTTTTGATGTTTTAAGTGCTACCGGATAACATAATTAACCCTAAACTGAAATTACAACTTAATAAGTGGTTAGATGGTGATTTGGCGGCATAATGTAGACAGAGATCACAATCTCATCACAATATCTTGACCGTGGCTAAACTATTGCATAAAGGTGAAATAAAAAAGTCCATAAAACACAAGAATACGAAATAATCTAAACGACGGTAAATCAACATGTGTAATATAGCTTTGAGTTGATTTTTATCTTGAGGTTCGTTTAAACAATATTTAGAGGGAACAATGTTTACTTAAGTGAAGGAAATTAACAACGAGTGCGTTAGAGCAACAAACGAACGGCTAAAGAAATAATCGAACGCACGATATTGAGTTTAGAATTCTTCGTCATTGACCTTACCTCAGTGACTTCGTTTCGTCGAACTAAGGTTTAAAAGATCTCCACTTCACTGATCTAATGATAGTGAGTTCATAACTATATGGAACTGATCTATTCTCAAGGGATCCTTACAATGCAATACTGTGACAGTACAAGAGCCATAACTGGAAAATGTCACTCGTTTAGAAGAGTTTTAAATAACTTTCCTTAATTCGTACCTCAAATATGAGAGAAAGGATTTACTTGTAAAATTACAATATAAAGTGAAATTGTTTCGTGAGAGGAGTCTAATATAATAAGACAGCAGACTAATTCATCCCACATAGTGTGTAAGAAATATTCTATTTAATTTTAAATTATTATAAAAATTCAACAACCTAATTACAAATCTGTCTTAAAAAGAATTAAATCAATAATTATTAAGTTTGTCCCTCGAAAACATACATTTGTCCCTCGAAAACATACATTTGTAATTTAAAACATAAATAATTATGTTTTGCATAAAAGATATCTAACATTCAAAGAAAAGTGTCAGTAATATTAATTTAATAAAAAAGAAAGAAAAATAGTATTAAATGACACACATAACAATGAAAAGTAAAAACCCGAACTACAGCAATAAAACATAAAATGCGTCAAAAAGGCGGGGGAGTCAAATTTATTACGGTCTCCAAGAAAAAAGCCGATAATTTACTAAAACAGTCCCCTCCCCTTTCAAACAAGTCGCCAAACTTTCTAGAAACACTCGCTTTTTTTCTACACCGTCTAGTTGCGGTAAGGAAGCAGTATTTTTAGAGATTTAACTAGAAAAAAGAAAAGGAAAAAAAGACTGTGGAAAAATAGATTAAGGTTTTTAACTGTAATAGTGACTTAGATAAAATTGTATACTGTATTCATATTATATGTCGGTAAATAATGCCGTGAGTTGAGTATATTCTCACAAAATACACTATTAATATTCTTTTTAGTGTTTTTATTTATTAAAATATATTTCTTTAGATGACACAATTTTTAGGGATAGAGCCAGAAAATGTTATAAACCAGAGAGTAAACAATCTGTAAAGACAGAGAGAAAAAGTTCAAATAAAAAGAAGTTAAAAATAGAAAAGTGAGTCACGGAAACAAACTATCTCAGATGAAAATATAAATAACTTTGGAAATGGAAAACTTCTCAACTGTTATAACAATTGTTTTTTTTGTTTTTTTTTTAGAGAAACCAGGCTGGATTATCTAATTTGACATGAGGTAAGAAAGAGGTGATAAAGGTGAATAAAAACACCACAATCCTCTCACAGTTTTATTCGTCGTTAAAGATGAGTTTACCGGAAAAAATAACATCCGCACAAATCCGACAGAAATATAACTTTTAACCAACTTTCGGCAAAATAGAAAATTACGTTTGTGAGGTTGTTTGGAAAACGGAGAGGAGAGGGGGGGATAAGGGGTATTTGTTTACAAGGTCTATATAATATATATATATATATATATATATATATATATATATATATATATATATATATATATATATATATATATATATATACATATATATTTATATATATAATATACATATATATTTAATACGTTATGTATCCATACAAATAATAATAAAGCAATGGAAAAACTATGATACACGTGGAATTAATTCATAATAAAAATAGTTGCTCTTTCATTGTAGGATGGATTCAAACAAAAGATCCATGGTGTAATTCAATCTGATAAGGTTCACAACCAGAACAATCCAAATCATAATACAACCAAATCATCAGGGTCAGCAGGATGTTGCAAATTATTCACTGTAATTGCCTCGACAGTAAATTCATTCGGTCCTATAATATCGGATAATTTTATCAATTTCACAAATTTCACGCTCGTGATCACTTTAAAAGAAAAAATATTAGTTACGCATTAACATAATTGAATTTTCATTTGTCTAAATACAGACCCCTTTTTTCCACTGAAAGTCACTCCTGTACTGTTATGTTATAACAATGATTGGCGGCTTATCTTAGGGATAAATCCCTTCAGCAACCACCTCACTTCATGAAGAATTTATGACGACGTTATTACCTCATGAGCGGGTAAAAGAACCATGAAGTTGACATACGCATGTATGTCAACTAATGCATTTTCTAATTCGATTATAATGCCACTACAGGTTCGACAAACTGCTACATGATAAACGATCAAACGCTATACAAATAAACACTTTATTTACAAAAATAAATATGTGAAGCTGGCCTTTATACAAAGGGTTGCTACATACACAGCGTACTTATCAATCTAAAGACAAATATTATAATTAATAAAAGAAATATTTTGATAGATTTAAGTCATAGTATATACATAACGATAAGAAAAATAGGTATGTAGAGAACATCGTCCTGCATCATGCTACCGTATTCCGTTTGCTAATTTCAAAATATATATTTTTTTGCATCAGCAAAACTTTACATGTGAAAACATTAATGGCAATTGAAACTTGTCAATAAAATAAAAAGAATTCCCTTTAATTAAAATGGAACAACACAACACAGTTTACCAAATAAAAATTTTCTCTGTTAAAAAGGCCAAGAAGCAAAACACACACACGACGACATAATTATATAAAAATTAAAATAATCCTCACACTGGAAAGATAAGCCAGAGTTATTTAATGTTCAATTCACAGGAGTGTTATTTGCTTATATGGTTATCTTATCAGAGAGTTACGTTATAGATAAGGTAAAGTGAAATATGTGAAATAAACACAAGCTTATCGCTATCACACATCCTCTTCACACACACTCCTATCAAACTAACACGGCAGTGTAGTCTTAATGTAACTCTGCAGTTATACTTGGTTTTGGATACCTTGGCACTTGACGAACATCTTATTGGCATAATTAAGGTCATATATATATTTGTATAATAGAAAGTGAATGCAATGCAATTAGTTTTTTTGTGTAAGTCTCCCAGCTTTTTCACAAAAGCAGTAAAATAAAATATAATTTATTAAATGATTTTATAAAATTACAATATAAATTCAATTATTAATAATTAATTAATTACCTAAATTAATTTTAAAAAATTACTCTTACTCTAACGATGGTGTAAAATCAAAACCTAATGACTCCCCGGCGGGGGTCTCACACGTGACAGGTGGGGAAACTAACCACTATAATACCGAAGACTAGTGTTTTACGGTCAAAACTACAGTATATATTAATTCTCTAAATCTAATCAATTGCACTGTTATTTCTATTTTTCTTATAACCAGTTATGCTTTTCTGTCAGCATTGTATTGGATTATTTGATTCACATGCAGAATTAAGTCTATTTGAATTCAATCCAGCCTTGCATTCGTGTTTCTACGACTGAATACGACCTCTGTCCGATAAAATCAACAGAAGAATTCTACGACGCTACAATGTGTTTTAAAATTCCTCAATTGATTTCTTAACGTCTATAAAATAGAGGAAGCTCTCAAAAATGTTCACGTTTCAGGCATAAACAGGTACAAAAACCTTAGTTCCATACAGTCAGCTCTTTTTTTTAATGTTACAAATAAAAGCCTTTTACTAAATTAATCTAAAAATAAATATCTGCTACGGGGTACCTCGGAACTAAAAAACCATACACAGCATCCACACAACCTCCTCACACACCTTTTATGACGAACCCCCCACACCCCAAAAAAATATCAAAATTCACACCTCAAAAATAATAAATAAATAAATAAAATAAAAATAAAGAGGCACAAATAACCCCAAATCAATAAATAAAATATGGCTACGGTTTACACAAAATAAATATTGTATACGTTTGCCAATAAAGAACTTGTTTAAAAAAACCAGTACATTCTTACTTCTTAAGTCTAATGTCGTGGTAAAAAAAGAAAAAAATCTTTATTCATAAACTTTTAACAAAAAGAAGTTAATTTAGTCAAAAATATAGGTTAGAAGAAAATTGTAATAATTTTCTTTTTAAACTCAAACCATAAAATAAAGATTAAAGTTCGAATCGAAAGACTGGTAAATTAAGGATGCATGAGATGGCGAAAAAAAGAGCCACAAAAAAACAGCGCCTAGACCACTTAACCCGGTCGCCAGACGCCCGGCTTTGAAAGGCTTCGAAACCGGTCAGACGGGGGTAACATTATAAAGACTTGTTATACTATAACCGGATACCGGTTTTAACTTAAACCGGTTACCTCATTAAAAAATAACTAGCCAGAAGGTTAATACATGGTCTCCTCTTGACCATTTACGGTCGTATGGCATACAATCAAGTTTTTTTTATTTATTCTCCATTGCCTTAACATTATTACTATTATTTTTTATGATTGTTTTTAATTCACTTTGTTGACCTATTGAGTCTAAACCTTCGTCAAATTACACAAGAAACTGAGAATAAATAAATAAAATATCCCTTAGTAAAACCTTGTTCAGTGGGAAAATTATAATTTTTACAATCGGACAAAGACATTAAAACTTTCCAGTATTCAGAAACTCGGGTAGAAGGTACCTCTGATTTTGTTTACCACATCCAATTCGTAACACTAATCCTGAAGTAAGTTTCATCTAATCCTTTTTAAAGGGACTCCCACTTTCGCTGGACGAGCTACTGCGCCATCTGCAATCTAGTGACTTGGTCTAAGTGGCAACATTGAATGAGATTTCAACAAGACTTTAAAGCATCAGATGAGTACTTTACATCTTACATGATAATAGATGTGAAATAAATTGCAGGTTGTAAATTACTTAGCATGTAGACGACATCAGAATAGAGAATGCATTATGCATGTCATGGCATGCAGTTGCAGTATCCATTTTCCCCTTTGGGAGGGGGAGAGTGAAAGGGCAAATCTCCAGGGATAAGACCTCCTGGAATTAACTTATATATAGCCTGAATTATCGGGTGCAGAGAACTCCATAACTTTTCCTAAGCACATCGGGTTCGCTACTCTCATCCTTCCAACTCACTTCACTCGTCAACAGAAAGAAAGAAAAGAATTATGTTGACCTATAACTACTAGGTACTCTAAGGACTCTAAGGTATAACTTGAATGATTTAGAGACTCATAAAGACGTACATGACTACAATACAAGATCTAAACATGACTTGACCACCAAACAACATAGGACAAGTAAGTACGAAAATAGCCAGCAATATGCTTCAATAAAGCTCTATAACTCATTACCGAATCAACTTAAACAATTACACGACAACAACGACTTTATTAAGCAATGTAAACATTTATTAACTAACAAACCTGTTTATAAGATCAGTGAACTGTTTAGTAAAACTTATTATTTAAATTAAAAAGAGAAATGTTTGTATTTAAAAAAAAAAAATATTCTGATGTTTAATTGTTAAATTATTAGTCTTTAGTTATTGTTATAATTCTACTCAGCTATTTGTTTTATGCCAGTTAAAACTTTTATATAAGTACATTAACTAAAATTTTATTTTTTAATATAATGCTATGACGATTTGCAATTGTAAAAAAAAAATACTTATACGCAAATAAAATTATTTATTTATTTATGCGCTGAAACACGTTTAGAGGTTTCACCTGTCCTCAGGCATTAAATACATTGACCTCGACAGATGCTGCTAACTTTTATAATCCTAAAAACCCATAGATATATTGGTCATATTAAAACGAATCATGGTATATTTAATTATTAAGTAAAGAAGTACATTTGTACCAAATAACAACTCAAATTATTTTTCGAATTTTAACAATTTTCTTTAACTAATGACGATCAAGAGATGGTACTTTATCAATTCAAACCTGTTCTGCTATCTGTTGTCGAAACACCAAACTACATAGCGTGTAATATCATTAGTTTACATCATCTTTGCTTTGACTAAATAAAAACTTGTATGTTTTCAAAAATATTAGAATTTAGTGTTTTAAATAAAAACGTCAGCAGTAGTATTGAGAAAATAAAATGCAAAACAAACTATTTATCTTATACAGGAATTAAATTACAATGCGTGTAGTCAAGTTGGCAAGCCTTACTCAGAGTTGTGTTGGTCATATTGGCAGGGGAGTCGGAAAATGTGTCCCCTGAATACGAGGCAGTGGCCAAGGGGAACGCAGCCCTGGAACTCGGCCAGATCTAATAATTTTATTCGACATTCGATTTTATTTTGGGACTTTCTTCTTATTAAACGTAAAGTGATTTAGATTAGACTGTATTGACGCGATGTTTTTCGTGTACCTCAGACTGCTTTGTCCTATTTATTCTATCAGCCCCAAACTACATTTTGTTCACATGCTTCAACATTAATTTAGAATCATTTTTTAACGGATTTTCTAACCCCCCCCCCCAAAAAAAAACATTTATGAATTTATTAAAAAAAATAAGATTCCTTAGCGATTCAATGAATAGGTCATATTTACAGACAGAAGCCGCTTCATTAGACTCGTGAGTGGAAGCCACGAAGAGTCTGGAAGGTTACACTTCTTAATGGACTAAATTCATCCTTTTACTAGATTGCTTATGTTAGTTTTCCTAACATGTAATTACAAACTGTTTATAGACTTGAATATGCTTATCGCGAAATATAGTCATTACAGTAAATAAAATTGTTTTTTTTTAGGTAGTACGTAATTGAGCACTTGATTGGACCGTTTTTAGGATGAGAAGCCAATCATTATTGTTATAGGAGGTTATTTAGTACTTTTCACCTCCGAGGACAATAATGAATGTAAAAAACTCCTAGGACGTAAAAGTAATTCATATATTGCCGCCATTACTGTAATGTAGTGTGTTCAAAAAAACAATCTGTGTTAAACCTTCATGAGTTTTCTTTAAAAACGTTCATTTTGTTTCTGTTTTTGTTCGTAGACTATTTTTTTCGTTTTTAAAAGGTGTTCTAATTGACAATTTTGTGTGTTTATTTGTAAAGCTTTTACATTTTTGAGTAAAGGTGTGAAGTTATGATTGAATTTAATGACGACGATAATATGGAGTTAATTGGACGTTTTTTTTTTTCAATTAAGTATATAGCGCAGTTTATTTAATGAGTGCTACCTCAAAAAAAATAGTGTTTGCCATCCGGCTGAGAATGTCTTTATGTCTTGGCAATTTTTCCCGACTCGCTTTGCTCGTCGGTAAATCTAATTGCCGTGACATAAAGACACACTTCTCAGCCTTATGGCATAAATAACTATATATGGCATAAAAAACTATTTTATAGAAGTGTATTTTATTTAAAATTCCTAATTTAATTTATAAATCTAACTATACATGGCCAGCCCAAGTAAATGTTGTGATAAGGTAAGCACTATAAGAAAATCTTACTTTAGTTTTAGGAGAAAAAAAAACAAGTGAAAAAGAAAAACAAGAATGTGTAAGACAGATGTTGTTTGAAATGTTTTAGAAGAAGCCAGACATGGCGTGGAATAATAATTATTTTTAAATATGGCCAACGGGGATTTTTTCCAACATGACTTCCCTCACTGTATAAACAGCTTATAGAGGACATTGACTTAGTTTAAGTTCACAAGTGTTCAACTTAAAGTCTAAGAAGTTTAAACTTATTTTTGAAACAGGGATTAAACTTGACTTTTTGACTTGAAAGCTGCAAATTAACCTGATATTCAAGAACAAATAAGGAAATTAGTGGAAAAGCGTTGAAGGACCAAAGGAAAATGTCTTTAGTTTTCATATTTTGAGGTGAGTAGTATACCTTAGGCCTTGTTACTAGTTTAAGACCACTATTGTAATTTAAGTTTAAAATATAATTTAAGTTTAGAACATGGAATGGCACTTATTATTAACACATAAAAATAACATTTAAGTCAAAATATTCAAGATTAAAAGTTTGAATTTAAGTATTTTTTGCTGCCATGCAAATAAATAGATGCTCACTGCACATTAGAGCAGGAGATTAAAATGTTGCATAGATTCAACAAGCAATACTTTTTTGCTTCTAACTTGCCATACAATGCTACGTGTGTTTCTAGCAATGCTACATATTTCATGTTACAAACGTATACCCTTAACAAATAAGAGAACTTGTTTAAATCTTCTCAGATGTTTTTGTCCATAAGGAAACTCAAAAACTTAAACTGTGTTTGAAAGGGAAAGAAAAGATGCAAGAAAAGAAAGAAAGAAAGAAGAGAGAGGATGACTCATCAAGATAACTGCGGGGCACCGTTATAACACAGTTAGATGTAACACATTGTTATATAAAACTCCAATAAAAAGAAAAAAAGAGAAATTCCTTCCAGCATAAATCTTTCTTTACTGAATCTAACAAAATCTTCAAAGAAATCTAGAGGTGGATAACAGCAACAAGGAGACATTATTTCACTCAGGCTTATTTTTTGAAACGTGTATTTTCCACATCTAAAGTCACTTATACAATAACATTTTATTAGAACGTCATATTTAACTTTGAATAGGGGGAGGGGGTGTTGTCACGGCCCAAAATTTGTCATCAATTATGAATAAAGAATGAAACGTCTCTTCATAAAATACATATAACAGCATAACAAAAGTCAACCTGTGCAGGTCATTGCAAATACCTAAACCTTACTAACGTACCAGGAAAAAAAAGAAAGACCAGGTAGCAAGACCTTACTAACGCCAAACCAGGTCTCAATCCTGGTGGATTGAGACCTGGGCTCAACCACAAAGACTTGTGGGGACGTAGGGTTTTTAAAGGGCTATCAGTCAGATATTGCCGCATTTTGGCATCCGATTTGTTTCAAATAAGGTACTTTATCAGCTCTGAGTAAACTAGCTATGGGTACATAGATTTGGTTTTGATGAAAGTATTTTTTTTTTAATGCCACGCTATAATATTTTGTAGAAAGGATAAATGTATTGACAACAAAATTAGAACAATTAAATCAACTGTATTGACGAAAACTGAACGAATTAGAAGTAGTTACGCATATCAAACATCATACCTAGAAACTTCTCCCCCAACTGTTGTAAGTGTTAATTTCTACTTCTACAAAACTTTCTCCTTGATAAAATAAAAAAATGTAAAGTTAAACAGAAAAACAACAGTTGAAATAAAGGAATTTTCATTTTTTATGAGTAAGCTCTTGTAGTGAAAATAAAACAAAAAGGGATGAACTTGAAAAGAAAATAAACAAAGTAGAAAGGTCTGCAGATGAAGGGCAACACGCTCTGTAGGGCTTTAGACAATATGGAGTCTAGCAAAGACTTCACCTCCTATATATGACGATCGATATCTCGCACACAGAGACATAACGAAAATTCCTAACTAACATGTCCCTATAATTTAATTCTGATCCTTTAACTAAGGCAAAATTATTATACAGCAATAAAATATAATTGTAGGGTATATAATAAATAGTCAAATTACTATCCGAGGCATCTTAGTTTTCATTTCAACAACAGCCGAGAGGCAAGGCAACTAAACCAAAACAAACGCAACTAAGCCATATGTTAACCTACAGGCACTGAAATTGTTTTGTAATCACTTCTTGATATTTGACATGTTTAATCTCTCATAGTGATTTTTTGGAAAAATACGCTGATTCATTATAGTTTTCTTTTAAAAAGAAGGAAAGTATTGCAATAGGGAACGCAGCGACGTGTTTCGTGTTCACGGTTCAGTTTCTAAGAACTAGATAATAGTCACTTTCCTTAAAAATACTCATCCTTCCTACATTAGGAGACAGGAAAGCAAAAATTGTTTCAAATCAAAGTTAGTTAACAAAAGGTGTGACTCATGAAATCGAGTTTGCAAGTTTTTAAGCTATTTGCAAATACGCGTTTTAATAATAAGCAATATGAAAAGTTGAATTGCACCAAGTCAATCCATACGAAATAATATACGTATATACCCCTAATGAATGTACACTCTATTAGGGAATCTGCATTCTATACAGTCAAACAAGATTTATAAAGTTAATGAGTGACATATAAAAAAAATGGTAAGAGTTGTGGCACAGATAGAAAACGAGGAAAACTCCAGTAAAAACAAACCTTTTATGTTTCCCCTTTTTCAAAAAAAAATCAATACTAAAGTAGAGAAGGGTGAACACGAGCCAAACATGTCTGGAGGGGCCGCAAAAAACTACATTAAAATGACAATGATCTACAAAACATCTCCTGGTAAAGGGTTAGTGATTCGTATATCTAACTCCTGAAAGACAAGGTTGAGTTGAATAAAGAGAATTTTACACCACTGCACTATTTCCTTTAATTTATCATGTAAAGCAGCATCGGGCGTGGTTAGTGATTGGATGGATAACTTTTTATAAATGGATCAGTCAAAATAGAATGAAAACACCTCGAGACAAAACACATAATTAATATTTGTTAATAGTAATGGTTTTACCTTTTCTATTCGACTTTAAAACATTTTAATTTAATTTATAACTTAATCTTAGTATTATTATTCCTTATTAATACATCAAAAGATTGTTATTTTGAGTTTGTGACGTCACAATACTTCAATTTAAGATTCTTCTTTGTTTCTAAGATTACGGCACCGAGTTAGGTTAAAATACCACAGAATTTGAAGTAGGAACTATTAGGGCTATAATGCGTCTACCGTCCTTAAAGTTTTTAAATAGTCGGCATATTTACCATGATGTCGGAAATAGAAAAATTATAAAGTTATGAGTGATAGTTTAATAGCTTTTATGACAATTATGGACTGACCGATTAAGAGTATGAATTCGCCCTTAAATACTATTTATGATGAAGAGAGTAAGCAAGTTATACAGAATAAACCGAGTCTTTAATGAAAATCAATACCTGCTCCTACTGCGACCATATAAACATATTTATCATGTTTTTCACAATTTAATAACTCAAACCGTCCTTGATTTTATTTTACGAACTGTTATATTTACTCTAGTTTTAACAAACTCTCTATTGACAAAGTTAAATTCACATATTTGTCAAACTTTAAAACGAAGTTAATACAAATTTCAAAACACGACTCCACCCCAAATTAATTAACATTAATAATTGAGTTAAATTTAACTTTGTGATTTTATAATTTTCAAATTAGTATTATAAACTAACAAAACAAACACTATTGTGTAACATATAAAGGAAATAAAAGTTTTCATTTTAATTTTCAATTCAAGATAATAACTTTAACTGATACCAAACATAAAACATAATGGATAGCTTTTTGTTCAAATTTAAAAATGAATTGAGTAAAAACTTGGATTTATAAATAATATATGAGCATAAATAATACAATAATAACCATTATTATAACTGAAATTCATAGTTTATCTGAATCGAATATGTTTTAGGTCATAAATAATATGAAACATATAAATAAAGATGGACATATCTTACTTATAAGTGATCACATACATATGTATTGCCGAGATAGTTCTATTTTTAGCCACGGGTGGTGTGGGAGCGTTGACGTCAGTCTAGTTGGCAACATCATACTCCATTATCTTTGACCTCGTGTGTCTCGCTGCAATCTGGTTTATTGCTCTTTTTGTGAAAAAAAAACTCTACAGAACAAATAGATCATGTTTGTTTTGTTTTTCGATTTTTGTTTACTTTTAAATAATACGCCAACTATTTACAATAAAGCTTTTAACTATTTACAACATTTTTGTTTTGTTGTTTATTATACTTTTAATTTACTAGAATGAAAAAAACTAAGGAAGTATTTTTTCACTGTAGCATTGAACAAACTTTTCCTATCTCCTCACTCTTGATCTATAACCCGTCTCTATTAGTCAAAGACTAAATATTTTCGTACATTCACAAATAGTTAACGTTGATAAACGCTTAATTCAGTTCTATACATTACTTATAGCCTATGAACAGAACAGTCGTTCATAGGCTAGAAAGACTCATATTTCCTGTACATAGGGACTATGTCCCATGTCCTGTGTACAGGACTTATGTTGTCCTGTACACAACATAATGTACAGGACTCAATGCTAATTACAACTTTAACACAATAATACAGTTCCGCTAAGAAAAAATAAACAACTAAACAAATCTATTTAATTTCTATTGAAAATTATAAAATCCTCATACAAAATTTCTTTGTACATATTTATTTAAATTAACCGCCCTTATCTTTAGAATTAATGGCTACACCAGGTAAGAATTATAAGTAGCGTTGCCACCCACCCACCTGCACCGGTAATAAACCGAAATATTAACTAAACACAAGTAAAGAGACAAAATCCACCTCGTGTCAACACCACATTAATAACATTTTAATGAAACGAAAAACTACACTGAATGCGGATATATTTTCATTTGTAGCATCCCTGCGTGTTTTGTTGTAGTGCCGTGAATACGCACCAAGAAGAGACAGTTAAAAGTTTTTAGTTCCTTGTTCGGATTTTTTTGTTTATATTACGTCTTTTTCCGCGTTTACAAAGAAAAAATATAAAAATGTATACAACTTTGTGGCTAAAAGTAGTTTCCGCATTTTATTTCGCCAAAACTTGATCGGAAAAATTAATGAAATGGATAGCATAGAAAGAAGAGCATAAAAGGTAGATATATAAGGCTCTGGAAGCTACTTCTAACAGCACCTCGTCAAAGAGCAATTATAGTTCAAAAATAAAAAATCAAATGATTCCATCTAATAGTTTGAAAGTTCTATAAAAACGCATGAATATCTATTGAGTTTAGCATGGGAATTGTTTTCTGCAAAATGACCAAGTTGGGAGACTTATGTACGTGTTTTTAACATAGGTATGAGTTCAACTCAAGTTTAGTATCACATTAAATTAAGTCATAATTCGGGCTGTAGTAAGACCTGATAATCAAAAACAACTTTTCATTACT
Organism: Microvelia longipes; assembly: GCA_018340805.1. NCBI lineage: Eukaryota > Metazoa > Arthropoda > Insecta > Hemiptera > Veliidae > Microvelia > Microvelia longipes. The sequence goes on along the minus strand of JACMZG010001870.1, from coordinate 53,190,302 downwards.
TAATTATGTGTCAACCAGAAAAAGAAAACTTACTAAGCTGTGAAAATATTCTTTAATTATTACCTGAAACAAAAAAAAAATCAAAATAATAAATTAATCTCATAGCGGTAGCAATTTATACAACAAGACAGGGAAATAGTTTCACGGGTAAGTTACAAATTAAGCTTTTAGCTGCAAGTGAGGGCGCCCTTTTTATTTCCAATTAACTTAAAAATTAAGGGATTAATGAAATAATTAAGAGACAGTTATTATGACGAGAAAGCATTTTGTTTACGGTACTCTTAACTGTCATATCAACCAAAGGAGTTTCAAAGTAACTTTATCTCTCTAGGTAGAGAAAACTTTTCTTTCTTTTCGACAGCACAACAAAACACGACTTAGCTTAGCCTGTCACTAAAATCATTGACCTGTTTTCCTCCCGTCAATACATTATATTCACTACTATATTGACTTATATAAAACATTATAAAGAAAATTTTAAAGAAACCCTATAAAAGAAAAATAAAACAAACTTTCAGCTCGAGATTCATTATTGAATAATGGGTTTTATCTGGTGTTTATAGCTCTCATGCAAATTTTTCTCCTTAAAATATGTCAAGCTGAAATTTTCCAGCCAAATTGAGAAAATAAATGGACTTTTTTTCTTTCATAATTCAATTTCCAAGTTTAAGCAAGAGGAGTTATTTGACAGCTAAGCTTTCGGCTGTCATATTTTAGACAAAAAGGCACCCTTTTCTGGAGCAAGTTTTCCTGCAAGCATTTTCCCTTTGCCCCCCGTAGTGACTTTTACTCCTTATTAAACAGGAAATTTGACTCGTTTCCCTGCCGGAAAACTTGCACGACTAATTTCCACTTTTAACCTTTTTACCTTTGAACGTTTTTAGAATATAATAAAAACAATTTCTTTGATTCCACCATAAATACAAAAGTTTATAGTCGTAACTAAAATATAGAACGTAATGAAAAAAACTTCTTACGCAAACAAATTTAATTTTAATTTATTAATAAAGATGAAAGTTTTTTCACACAACAAAATTTAATTGGACTCAACCTAACAAGAGCATCATCATAATAAAAAAGTTTAAAATAAATAAATTCGCAGAGTCAGCGTTCCTTATGCGTTTGCGTAGCGGTTTGTTGGTTTCCTTGTGTTTCATTATAACTACAAGGAGCTTGCACTGATGGGCCAGTAGGGTTGAAATGTTTTCCCAGTAAGTTATTAGGGGGAGACACTTCTTTGCTTTTATTTTTTACAATGGGATCCAATCACGCTTATAATGAAACATATTGTACTATATAATAATTTATATTATGTTACTTGAGGATATATTAATATATAATATATTATTATATAATTTCTACTAATTTCCACTTTTAACCTTTTTACCTTTGAACGTTTTTAGAATATAATAAAAACAATTTCTTTGATTTTACCATAAATACAAAAGTTTATAGCCGTAATTAAAATAATAATTGTAATATATTATTATATAATATATTAATACAATTTACTTAAGACAACAAATAGAACAGAAGAATGCAGTGACTGAAGAAACGGGTTTTGGAAGACATTGGAACAAGCCAACTCGACACACTTAACTCATTTTCCGTTTTATTAATTTGCGAATTCAAATTTCGATACTCACTATTTGAATAGTCCAATTTTCTCCGTTTACACGGTGCATCGAAACAAGCAGAGCATTGTATCCGAGTCAGGAAAAATAAATACAAGAAGTGTACCATAGACATTTATGTGGACCTTGAACCCTATAACTACTACTATACTACTAGATTTCTGTTTACATGGTCAAACGAAACACTGTATAACATTCCAATGTATATCCAGCAAATCGTAAAAATATCTATATTATTAAGTACATAAAACAACTCAGGAGGTCTTAAAAACATTTGAAACAGAGGATTGAGGTAAAATCCGGGTTTCGGTTTGTTGGAGCAAACAATACTTTTCCCCCCGCGGGAAAAGTATTGTACTTTTCCTTGTATAAACAAGGAAAAGTAAAAAATTCCAATAAGCGAAACATATGGTCATACATTTTGTCTAACTCGTGAAAAGATAAAATAAAAATCAAGGCCAACAATGTCAGACGTAGTAATGTAGGTTTTATAATGTCTTAAATTACATTACATCTTTTATAATGGCTCTTGAATTCTAATGAAACTTGACGAAGAGCAAGTAGGTGTTATGAAGTGGGCCGACTGTCAGGGACTTACAACTTCAACTTGAATACATTGTAAGAGACTTGAATCCTTTGCATTATTTATTCTTTATAAAGATTTATATTATAGAAGGATACATTCTTTAAGATTTAAAATGAATTGAAATCATTTATTGCTTTCTTAATTCCTTAATAGGCGAGGAAGCATTGTAATAGTCATGCACGTTATAGCATCTATGGACCCAAAAACTGTAAAAAGAGGGATGTTAGCGAACCTTCCTGGGAATGGTACCGGTCCACGAGGTAAGCCAATGACATAAAAATAATCATGTCCTGCGAAAAGAAGAACTGATAAGATTTGCGGGGAAATCCCAACATGGCGCCTCAACGTAACGTAACACATGGTTAAAATCTGTTGAAAGCGCGACAAATAGTGTTGAGGAACCAATGAGGTTGGTCGGATTAGAAATGGTGAGCGTGATTTAACATCCATAAATAATCTCATTGGCATTATTTTCCCACACTGTCAACCGATTTTAGCCGAGTGTTACACAATAAAATCAATTTGTTTTAAAAATACTTTATCAGGAGAGGGGGGCAACAAAATATAATTTTCCACAATAAAATTAAAATTTGTGACGTCTCATCAGGTATAAAAAAATCAAGTAAAACTAAAAAATAAGAAAAGCAAATTGAATCATCTAAGGTCAATTTAGGAATGACATATGTGACAATAGTCATAGATGAAAGAGGGAGAGGGGAACCACTTGTTCAGTTCAGGCCCGAGTGAGTAGTTTACTTATTTAGGGTCAGATTTTAACATTGTTACAGGTCTATAAGCACACCATAACTGATACTCGTACCCAGACCAAAACAGAAATGGCTGCCAGCAAAGAACTCATGAACATTTCACAATAGTCTACAAATTCAAGCTTATTTTCTTATCTTGTTTTACTCATCGTATACTCGTTTATAGCTGCTTTGCTAGGCTATGCTATTTGATTTCCTCTAACTACGTCACACAAAAAACCGTACGGAATCACTAAGGTCCGTTGAAATTGTTTCGTGTAGATTATTAACCAAGATTAATAGTAAGTTTCTGAGCATAATATGGAAAACGCGAAGAGCCTGAACTAGGCATTTCCACCTCTACTACGGATAGGTACGAAGCAATTTGAGTTCTTATCTTAGCAACAGTACTTCCTGAACTTGGCATTTTTTGTCAAGTCACTATGAAGATCTAGTAGAGAAAGTGGTCCAGGCGAGCAATGGCACAACTCTTATCTAAATACAGCATATATAGTATCTGATGGAAGAGAAAGCTATCGGGGAACAATAACTAGTCAATATCTAGTCTCTGAGTATCAGCACGTGAGATGACAAATTAGTTTTAATAATTAAGGGAATTCTTTGTAGAGGAAAGCAAACAAACCTCAAGACAAATGCAAAGTGTAGAAAGAAAATAATGTTTATGAGACGGAATGAAATAAACAATTCTTCAATATAAGCACAATATAAGCAGGGTATTAAAATATAAAATTGCTTTTTAACTATAAAAGGAAGGTAAATGAAGTAAAGAGACAATAAGGAAGATAAATAAAATGTTTTGAGATTAACATAAAAGAATTTCAATAAATCTACTCTGAGCTGTTTTATAAATGCTCTAATTGCTTCGTCCCTACCCGTGGTGGAGGTGTGAAATCCCAGTGCAGGCTCTAATGTCTGTGTTTTCGATCTTATGCATAGAAACTCACTTTTAATCTTGGTTAATAACTAACTAACACTAAACAATTTCAACAAACCGTAGTAACTCGGTGCGGTCTAGTGACGTAGAAGAAAGAATCAAATAGGATAACATAGTTCTTATAAATAAGTATATGATGAGTAACACAAGATGAGGAAATAAGCTCGATGCACCCAGGGCATCTGGGATATGCAAACTAAATTGTATCCGTGCTTTTAGTATGCGTGAAGAGTGACGTCACGCACTCGAGCTTTGTTCTCACAATTTGGAAATATTTTACTTGTCATTTTCCACCAAACACAACTAGACCTCAATACTAAGTTTCAACTTAATCGTCAACACACACTACAATTGTAACAGATACACATAAACAAAAAACCATTTTAAGAGCTAATTAGGTCTTTTGCTATCCATCCATAATATTATGTTGGGAGAAGTAAAAATCAAAATTTAACCCTTCTGCCGAGGTTACACGGTTTTCCAGACGAACACAACACTTTTCTTAAAAGTACTTATAAGTGAAAGGTCAGGGAAAGTGAAGAGTAGTCATGGTCCAGGTTTTTGTTACTTGAGCTACCTGCTAGCGAGGTTAACCCATCACAAAGAAAGGTTTAGTTAATAATTGCTATTATAGTAACTAAATGATTTAGAGCCTCAGGTAACCGCCTCCGCCAGGCAATTCAAAAGATTTATTACTTCGAACCTTCTTCAAAAGATATTTCCTGTAATTATTGTTAGAAAACTTTAACAATAATTATTTAGCAAAACACTACCTAATTGCTACTAATAAGACGAGATAAAGAAGGCTGCATTACTCTAAGCAACAAATAATTCTGAGAGAAAGCATGATTCTGCCTTCTACTCCAATCTAAATCATTTTTCATTTTTGTTCGTTAAGTCCTGAATAGATTTTGTTGATCATATTAACTGGAACAACTAATAAACTATGGGCTTAACTTATGAGACGCCTGGGGATGCTCCCGCAGAGTAAGTACCCTCATAATGTGTCCAATATGTGAGTTATAAACAACACCAATTCCAATTAATCCATTCAACATTAAAAGTAGCTAACAAATTAAAAAATATATCGGAAAAGATTACAGGCCTTGTTTCGAGTCTGGACCGGAGGGGTTAGTTTTTAACAATAACACGGAGTGGAGTGGGTGCAACTTTCACAGAGGTCATGGACTTTCCACAACAAAGCAAAGCCAGTGCCAGTGCCTTCTACAGTCCTAACAACCATCTCCCGTAAAACTTGACATTAAATTATGTTTCAAAACTATAACAAAGGATGCTTCAAATTATTTCTAAATGTAATATCTTCCTTTTCCTCTTAAATATTTCTTTTTATTCTTATTTAGAAGAAGAAAATTATTGTATTAATTAAGGACAAAAATGAACAGAATTCTTGGATGTCAACTTTAAATAAAACTTTTGACAAATATTCTGGCCATATCTTAATATGTCCACATACACAAGTCAAGCGTGACGTACGTTTAAGCTCAAACGTACGTCACATCTATGTTCATAACTGCCCCCCCCTCCAAGTTAAGAATCCAGGGTACAGTGTACATAAAGTACACTCAACGTACATTTAACTTGTTGTTGTGGACATGATTTTATTCCTATAGCTATAATGCATTCATTGTGTTTGACATTTTGACAGCGTGTAGTTGTGGTATTATCAATTTAATAAGTGCAAAATAACTTATCTCTTATAAGAATAAATTAAAAGAAATTTAAAAATAAACCTATTAATTTTCAAATAATAATAATAAATTATCAAATATAAATAAAAGTTATATAACTAAATAATAATCAATGACACAGAGTTAATTAATTGAGGGAAATGAATAAATAGTAGCCGAAGAAGCGGTTCAATGCCGCCGCACACGAGAGCCGTATCAAGGCAATGGCCGGTGGCCGGTTCAAGGCGATGACTTGATTTTTATCATAGTATCAGGTTATATTTCTTTGTGTAACACAAATCATCTCGTTAACCTTCTTTTTATTTCTTTTCTTCTTCTGTGACGAATGATTGTTCAATTATATTTCTTTTTAAACAACGCCTATGTCTTTTTCCCTTCAAGGTTTTACGTTATTTACGGAGTCATAGTCCCAGATCTAGACTATGGCCCTGTAAACACTTTATAACACTAATTATAGCCAATATATTTCAAACAATTCTTTCCCTTAGTTACAGAAAAGAGAAGTTATTAATTTGTCCAAGATAAAAATCTTTTAATAACCCCTTTCTAGATTATAGAAAATTAAAACAATTAAAAGTAAAAAAAAGGATTCTAATAAAAAATGAAATAATATGAACCGTTTAGTAATAATTTAAGTTATTATTAAATTAAATAAATTCCTTGTTAGTCCAAAAATCTACAATAAATAATATATGAAAAAATCAGCATCTTTTTGACTGATTTTATGACAGTGAAGTGAAAAGATGGACCGAAACGTGGAGCTTGTGAGCAATGCTTATAACGTCATTCGGGGAGAAAATGTAATTTTATAGTTGCAGAAAACAGTTGAGTCAAACTGGTCAGTAATAAGTGTCTGGTGCAATTAAAATCACTTTACAGCCAAGCTCCAACTACAATTAATGTCGAGAGTGCCAACAAATAAACAAATATCTTTGTTTATTAAGTTTACTAAGTTTACATATATTGGACTATTGAGGAGTCTATCTTCTATAATTATTTTCTTAAATAATAATAATTATTATTATTATTCCATTATTAGTGAGTAAAAGTTTTATATCGAATGTAAAAGCAAATTTGGCCTGCCTTAGATATTATGAGAGACCTCCACAATTTTACACCTCTCTCCACCCGTCATCTCCACAATCTCATAAGCGACCTTGTCTCATGAAAATTCAGTAAATAAATTCTTACCGAAAATTTAAGGGTAATATTTTTGCTTAAAGCATTGCTTTCTTCTATTCAAAAAGCATAGAAGAAAAAAAGTAATAAGAAAAAGTTAAGTAATATTTCTGAAGAATAAGAAAATTAAGTTCTTAGAAATCTTTTATCTTTCCAACTGCAACAGAGTTATCAAACTTTTTGTCTAAACTTGTCCAAAACTTTTCTTTCTTAAAACTTTTTCTTTTTCCTTAACTTGATGTTTATTCTTTAGAAAAAAAAGTTTCTTATCTTAAACAAAGTTTTCATTCTAATAACGATTTTTTCTATACGGTGTTGAGAAAGAAAATCACTGGGTTACATTCAACTTGGGGATATCATTTCAAGTCTTAATTTGCGACAAATGTAACGCAAACGCAGAGGATGTAGGAAAAACAGAAGGACAGACAAAACAACAATACGGCAGGTAATCAAATAAATAATATCTTTTAACTTACTCCATAATGGTGGTATAACGTCAAACCATTCACCTCAAAATTAATACTTTAAAAATTAAAACCAGAATTCTTAACCAAACAACAAATTACGAAACTCAAACATCAAATTTAGGAATTTGACCTGGTTTAATTGCATTAAACAGAGATATCAATTAGTTAATTCCGTTAGAATTCTACTGAAATCATTAACTTATAAAATTATAGACAACTTTAACGTTTTCAATAATTTTTCGGAGATATTTTTAAAAAATTAAAAAGGTTAATTTCTTCAGAAAAATGTAAATTTTGGGCGAGATCTTACATTGATTATTCCATACTAAGTATCTATTAATAACTGAGAGATATTGGAGGCACCGACAGTAATTAATGCAGGAAAGCGAACGCTGAGAAATTCTCATTCAAATTCAAAATCAAGCTATTTAATTTAAAATTAAAGGGTTTGAGTGAATGGAAAGCATGCTGTCATTAAATTTAGTATGCTATATTAATTATCAGTGGCGCCGCGTAACTCTTGTCACTGAAATGGAATAATTGGAGTAATTAGGGAGTTCCAGGTTAGCTGTTAGTCTGAGCTACTTGAGGCAGATACCAATTTGCTTTCCCTTTGTTGCTTAAAAGCAAATAGTCAAACTGCTCCTAATCAGAAGCCACACCAATTTGCAATCCGAATATTTTCTGTAGCCAGCTCTTAAGAACAATGGAAAGTCTGAGAGGTCTCAACCTCATATTAATCTTAGACCCACCCCAGATTCTTAAAGCTTTTCAAATATAAAAATATCATGAAACATTCCCCTCTCCGTCATGTGAGCAACTTGTAACAGAACCAGGAAAATATGCTCAAGATTAAGGCCAATCAGAATATTAGCGTGACTGCTATATTTTAGAATAAATACCTAATAAGCGTAAAGTCATATTGAAAATACGTTTGAAATCATATCTGACTTATAAAACTTGAGTGTGAAAGTAGGAAATCGAGGAGACAACAAGATAAAATAACGAATAAGAATGTCCACGGTCATTTTACATAAAGAACACTACCCCACTGCTACATCCTTTAGAACAAGGCTCCTTGGATGGCAGCGTGGTCTCGTTAGAGAAAGCGAGTTAAGCAGCCTATGGAGCGATCAGTACGTGACACAAACTATGTCGAGCAATAACACCAGTTCAAAGGTGGGAAACAAACTATATCAAACGAGCTAGAAAAGAATTCATGTTATTAATTAATTAAAAAGCGGCAAAGAAAGAAATCTAGAAAAAAGAGAAAAAATAACAGTGGAAATAAGAGGAAAAACTAGACAAGCGTTTACACGGCTGGTTTGGCCAAGTAACGAATTGAAACTCGGTAATTCAGGCGGCAAGTTTTTTTCAACTTATTTCTCACCACATATGCTTAGTAGGACTCTTAGTTTATAATTATTAAGTTTAAATAGAAGGATTCAATAAATAAATAATCTTTCTGTCCTAGTAATATCTAGGACAGAAAGGGTAGTCAAAAGGAAGTCTAAAGTCTAGTCTAAAGGTCGGTGTGATCTCAAGGCTTGACTAGACAGACTACTGTCACTGCTTTATTACTATGAACTAGGTCAAAATAAATCATCATTTCATGCAAGAACGACAATCTAAAGGCGAAAATAATCCAGATATATTCAAACATATAAGTATAAAAGATCTCAGGGAGTGTAGTGAGTGTAATGACAACTAGATGGCTCCACTGTCACTCTGATTTGACTGATAGTCTAATTCACATTCAGAGTTAGTTTCTCTACATACATTTGTCAATCTATTCAATTGTCGTTTCCTTTTAAGAATCATTTATATACGCCGGCACGTTTAGATATAAACATTTCTTTATTGATTTTCCGGTCGAGTTATGAAATGCATGTACTGTACGCACGCATTGTTGTTGCATGTTATGCATGTTTCATTGTGTATTTATACGAATCATGTAATAAACTTGAAACATTTACTGTGTTAGATAAGAACGTAGCATGATAACACGGAGAGATTTAACTCATTGAAGGAAAACTAAGAAACTGAATGTTAAGTTTTCAGACCAAACAGTTTATCAGTGCCGGTGAGATGCCAAGAGATATAACTCCTTAGTTATATGTTATATCAAGAGACATAACATATAACTCCTTTGTTTCAGGAGTAGATATGTTATTAGTCTCAAGTAAACTAACCCTAATTAACAAAGTACCGATAATAGTGAACTGAGGTTATAGTTTATTTTAAATAAGGTTATAATGGTTCACTGAGCACTATTTTCTAGACATTGAACCACAAACTGAAGATATTGGCAACGTTTTGTAAGATATAGGAACATTAATGCGAGCTTAAAATTTCAAACAAACCGAAAAAATGGCACAGTCTCTATTTGCAGACAGAATAGAATCAATTAAAATATTCATTGTAAGACAGTTGTATTGACAACTCCAGTTAAACTTAGTGTACGTTTATTATAATCTTATGTTTATTCAGTACTAATCATGAGGAAAAAGTCTAAATGACGACATCAACCCGACTGTTAGTATTACAGAAGCTGTAGTAAACTAATAATTGAAACAACAGCAGCACCAAGTATTGTTTAAAGCAACAAATAATGGAATTTCAGAGTTTGTTGTGTCGTTGGCTTTATTACAGCTCACGATAGGGGTGTAATAGTATTAATAATAAGTTGATAGGAAAGCTAGAATTATAACTAGCGTGACTCACTACACCGCTTGCTATTCAATAATTAATTATACTAATAATTCTTCCTAGTAGAAAATTCCTTCAAATAAATACCCTCCCCTTACGTATAATGTTACTTATTTTTTCCTTTCCTGTATCCTCGGTGTCTAGAGGGAAAAGGATTGTAATAGACTCACAAACAAGACGGCCATCTTCAGGACACAAATTAAGACGGAGTTTCAGGACCTGATGATCCAAATGGGTAAATATATTAGAATACGCATTCTTGTTATTAACTTTCATCATCAACTACATGGTAGGATCGCAACATAAAGCTGAATAGAGAGACAGAGAAGACAAGAGACAAGCACCAGACTACAGAAATACTGTTGAGGCAAATACATATTAATATTTACGATAAATCAATATTTTAGAGGGTAATAAAACAAAAATAAATAGTTCTCTTTATTTAAATCCAATTTGGGCAAAATATTATCCCATATAAAAGCTTTATGCTTTTTCTTTTTCCTCCAATTCTTTTAAACGTAATAAATTATAATACGAGTTTGAAGAGACAGAGTATAAAACTTTTATTAACAGAGCCATCCAATTAAAACATAAAAGCATTTTCCCCTCCCCCTGTCCTAGTTCCCTCTCCCATTCACCTCCCTCTACAACATAGCTAGTCTTTACCCCCCCCCCCCACCATTCCTACCCTCTCTCTATTACATTCCCCAATATTCTATTTAACCTTCTCTACCAGTTCCCTTCATCCTCTCTTTCATTCCCTATTCCTACACCGTTATCTAACCTTATCTAACAGTCCCCCTTCCTCCTCTCTATCCTACCCTCTCCCTATCACTTTTCCTACAAAGTCTTTACCTCTCCCAATCCTACTACCCTCCCCATTTAACATCCCCACTTCTATCCTTCTCTAAACCCCTCTTTCACCTTTCCTCGATTCATAACCTTCCTTTCCTACCTAAACTAACCTTCCCCTCTCAGGCACTCCCCTCCGAAATAAAACTTTTTTACACTTATATTTGAACAGGGAAAAAGAGATGAATCCCGCATAAAGGGGAAAAGAGGTAATCGATAACCTATTTGCATTCCTATTAAATAACAAAACCCCAACGACGAATATTAACGAATCTAACCGAATCAACCCCCGAATAAGGAAAACACGTCTCTCTTTTTGTTTTGTTAGAAAGTTTTATTACTTTTCATTTAAATATAACCCAATAAAACGGAAAACACGATAAATTTAGTACCAGTAACAAATAAAACATAAGATTTATTAAACAACATAAAAGTTGATTACCAATATTTCAAATATACTAGCTACATGTATTGTTTACATGCATTCTGTAAAACAATACATCAGTTCCATTCTTCCTATATTTCTCTGGGGTAAATTTGATGACGCACATTATTTCATGAATTCATTTTGAACAAGTTAAAAAATTGGAACTTTTCATCCTCTATTGGATTCTCTTCGCTCGTCCTCAGTCATAATTTTATAAAAAATTATAAAATTATTTAATATCAAATATAAAATAATAATTCAATTATTAATTTATTATTAATTTAATTTTTATATATATTATATTTATATATATTAAATATATATTATTTTATATATATTATATATATATATATATATATATATATATATATATATATATATATATATATATGTATATATATATATATATATATATATATATATATATATATATATATATATATATATATATATATGTGTGTGTGTGTGTGTGTGTGTATGTATATAGTACATACTTTCGCTTACTTAGAATGGAGCGAAACTAGTCTCATTGGATAGAGCTAATTGTAGAGAGCATTCTTTTATTTATAAAGAAATAAAAAGCCAGTGAGGAGCAACAGGTGAGTCTTAATTGAAATAAAAATGAACAACACCTGTCCCACTAACCAGGATCCTTATCTATACCATATTACAATAATTGAAAATAAACCAGGGTGCTAAGTATGAAACAAGCAGTCCATAGCCAATCATTAAGCACATAGACAACATCGTATAAAGTAATACAGTCTCCACGCCCAGGTCCTTTAATTCTCTAATCTAAGCTGTAATAACTTTAATAACTTAAAAGCTTTGCAAGCCACAGATGTGGTTAAACAATATCAAACTAACTCCTTCGGCTCACACTAAAAAAAGGCTTCAATCAAACACTAATATTCTTTAGCAAACAATATTAATTTTTAATTTCTGAATTTTTTTTTATTTAAAACGGCATCAAAGAAATTTCTCTCGGATTTAAATCAGGTGTTAAGTGCAGAGATATTTTAACAGATAATATTTTACAAGAGTTTATTACTTTCTCTATAAAGACTTCTAAGAAAATGTATAATTTTGTATGTAACAGGTTGGGACGTTTTGACTTTATCATGGTCACAATAAAACTAAAGTAGCAACTTGCATGTCGCTCAGCTTGAGCTGATGGAAATTTTCAATACTTAAGAATTTGACGTCACAATAATATTACAACACGGTGTTTGTTCGATTCTTGGTCAGAGATATAATATTATATAGGTAAATATTATATTTCGGAAGAGGGAGGTATAATATGCGGCCGGCTGACCAGACATGAATATCTCGAGAACTATGCTACTGCTACTAGGCACTCATGTAGTCTTGTCATATAGCTCCACACTTCAAACTAACATCATAAAAAGCTATCATTACGAGAAAATCATGTAGCAAAACGAATAATTTTTTTTAGCGCACATAGATTTTATTTTCGTACCAAACATTGATTTTAATTTCGTAATAAGTTTTAATAAAAGTCAGTAGAGCGGTTTGCCTACACAGAATTCTCAAGAGAAGCATCAATACAACTTTTTTTCAATTCGTGGTGCATGTAATTCCTGATACTTGGACTTTTGATAACAAAAGTGATTCGATGACGTCTCATTATTGCAATACACCGAGCAAGGGTGACGTCACAAAGTAATATCGGCTCATGACAAAACAGATTCAACCAATCAATTTCTTCCATTGCCATTTCTATGAAAACCTGAACAGACTGTAAACAAAGAATACGGGCCTTCGGCCCGTAGCCGCTACGCGACCTCGGCGCTTCGCGCCTCGTCCGCTCCGCGGCGTCGGCCCACCGGGCCGCTTCGCGGCCCGGGGTCCTCCCTGTGGCCGCTTCGCGGCCACATTGTTGTTGTTTTGTATGATGTGTTGTTTCATTATTGTTCTTGTTACATGGCATTTTGCCATGTACCTAGCGAATTTTCACAGCCTCTCCACACAGGCCCGCTTCGCGGGCCTGAAAGGCTTTCTCACAAATTAGATTTTACTAATTAAGATTTTATTAATACTTTATTATTAATAGTATGCTATACTATTAAAATAACAAGCGTTATAAACAAAATATATTCATGATTTTTGTTTTTAAATAAAAATACCGTTTCCGTCACTTAGGATCATAGATAAACAATATTAACATTTAACTCAAAGACTTAAAAAAAATAGTTGATGGGATGCAGGAGGCTCAAGTAGTTCAGTCTAGTGGTGACAGCGTGAAACTGTCAGATATTTTTATTTCTGAACTTTTATTTATTTACTTTATTCAACCAAACAACGAGCTGTTGAGGGTAATCAAGTCTTTCCATCCGCTTTTCAGCGCTAGAATGATGAGGAGTCGATGAATGAGTTCCCAAGAAAGCTCTATAAGAATTTCGTATAAATTGGTAAAAAGTGAAAAAAAATTAATTTCTCACTCTTACTTCACCATTCTGTCGTCCCCCTTGGATTTGAACCTCTAATGTCATAGTATCAATTTTTGTTTGTTTCCTTTACTTATCCGTTTGCGCCAACCCCGAGATGTTATATTCAGATAGCAATTTAAAATGTTAAGTCTAAAAAACTAAAATGAATTATTGTTATTTTTTTAAAAAGCAATGGTGCTGCTTCGCGTGATGAGGCCCCCAAGTTTTGAAAACAAAATACATCGCGAATACTATAGCATAACCATAGATCTTTGTTTACTTTTATTTTATTTTACTAAACGATTGGCAACTGTTTGTATTTAAAAAAATACCACAGCACAATCTAGTAGAGAATAGAGCAAATTATATTTTTACTACTAGCGCTCTTCAAGACTCTAGTGATGTGGCCCCCAACTTAAATCATAAACACAAACTTGTCAATTGAGTGTTCCTACTACACTCGGGAGTGAACCATCTATGTTAATATTGTTTATCTACGCTTAGGATAGTCTGATTGAGCTGAACCGGTCGCAATCGTTTTAGAATGAATTCGACCATATAAAGACTACTTCGAGGTTCTTCCACTTTACGGGCCTGCTTTGCTCGCCGTGGTTTAGTGGAAGCCATTTTTGTCCTGTCTCTCTAGGACAGCAGGCTTACCAGGATGGAGCAAGAGGTAGAGGCCCTTCAATTATACTATATCCCAACCTCTACACTACTGAACCTAAGATATATCGTACTAGTCTTTGACCTGGACGTATACATTATACACATTATATATATATGTATACTGTTTGCGCCATTTTGTGATGGTTCGATTCAGCTGAAATTGGTCTTTAATCGATTCAGCTAGCCGTCTACCTAAACACGAAATACCTTGTTTTTTAAAGCCATTTCAAGTTTCAAAAAAAAAATTTTTTTCATGACGTCATAACTTTGGTTGATGACGTCATAATGTTTTTATAAACAATAGGCCTCGTAACCTCCTCAACATCTCGCGATTTGCAAAGTTTCGTTTCAATTTGAGAACGCCTTCGAGAGTTATCGTTCGCCATACGAAAGGTAGAAACTCTTACTAATATATATATCAATATACATATAATATATATTATATATATATATATATATATATATATATAATATATATATAATAATATATATATATATATATATATATATATATATATATATAATAACATATTAAAAATAATACTATTATTTATTTCAAGGACCAAAATAAAATTTTTTTAGATTACAGGAGCCAATAGGAACCGCTTCCGCTCACTCATCCTCAACTTCCGTCATCCGAACAACCTCAATAAGCGCATTTTCAAAAGTAAGCTCAACAGTAAAAGCGCTCAATTCATAAAGGAGGTAAGAATATTAAACCAAATTTTAACAACCTAGACCGTAGGCACCTATTACTTAGTTGAGATCGCCGTGTTTGGCGGGGGAGAATGGACTCCATGATGTCAACCCTGTTCACACGGCAATGCCGGTGAGGACAAAAACCTCCAGTTCAACACAGCGAGCGAACAAAGTATACGTACACCATCATCCTCACAAATATTATTTTCCAATGAAAATTCCCTGTAAGTGTAAACACGGATATTTTTAGTGAAAATGGTCTAAAAGCAATGGACAAATAATGTCAGTTACGAAAATGTCTATTTGAGAGAATTTACCATCATTAAAACTCCAAACACAATTACTAGCACACAAAGATCCCAATGCATAACAAAAATGTGCCTCGGCCTATTATTACGTATAAATTAAAGGCACTGCATTGTTAGCCAACTAGAAAGGCAGTTTATCTGATGTATTCGATTAGTCAAGTTTCTCCATAAGGAAACCGGTTTCGTCAAAGACCGGTTCCTTGAGTTAAGTTTAAGTTTAAAAGAACTTAAAACGAAACATAAGTTATAATTGTATCCCAGTTAACAAAACATTACCTAAAAAAACAAAAGGTTAAAAAAAATCAAATCAAAAATTCAAAAATCCTGTATAATTTTTTACATAAATAAATTCAATAAACAATAATATAATTGACTAATAATATACTAACAAAGTAATTAATAGGAAGTATAAAAGTTATAAATAGCTGCGAAGTAAGCACGAAGTCCGCCCACTTCGTTTTGAACTTAACTTTCAAGGTTTGACTGGTTCAAAGTGATTAAATGCAAAGAGTTTTCTATTTATATGCTGTAGGGGGTTTTGATTTATCGATGTTTTTAACACGAAATCGTAAAGAAAGGAAATTAAATAAATAAGAAATAAATAATGATAGAATGAAGAATAAAGTAAATAATTTTAAGGCCACGTACATACGAGAATATAATTAATTAATAACAATAATTTGTACGAATATGTATAAGTATTTAGAACATGAGCTATTTATGTCATTAGAGAGGATAGTATTACCATAGAGATAGAGATATGTACTAGAGAGGGCATAGGCTATCTCAATACATTCAAAGCCCTGAAACATCATATTGAGGCTCTGTGTAACCTCGTTGAAACCTTCTTCAAGAGTGAGTTAAGATTATTATAAATATTTATTTTTGTCTTCCCGCACAATGTTTGTATTTTTATTTGTATCTAACGTTCTCCTACATACGTTACTCTAAATTTGTATTGATTATTTGATTTTATAAGCAAACGTGGTCAGATTAAATTTTCAATGTTTCAAAATTTAACCTTTAGGGCCTCTCAAGTAATAATATCTCTATAGGTATTACGAATTTATGTATTAGAGAGGATGTATTACGATATTCATGTCATTAGAGAGGATGAGTATTGATATTTTATGTCATTAGAGAGGATGGTATTACGATTTATGTCATTAGAGAGGATGGTATTACGATATTTATGTCATTAGAGAGGATGGTATTACGATATTTATGTCATTAGGAGGATGGATATTTATTGTCATTAGAGAGATGGTGTGGTCATTAGAGAGGATGGTGTTATTTGGGTTCTGTGCATTGTGTGCATGAAGAATGGAATTTAAACAGAAAGAGTTGATGTGAAATTCAAATGTCATTTACCAAATTACCATTAAGAGCGCCCGTTCATTATAACAAAATCGGAACCAACTAATTACCATAGGATACTAAAGCAATTGAGCTCATTTTATAAAACGGATTTATTTCATCTTATTCATTAGGAAAGGGTGCGGGCTTTAGTTGTGTTGCTGGGTTTGTAGCAGACTATTCTGCTCGGCGCGTAATTTCTTTACTTCGAGTCAAGTATTGACAGTCGACTAGTATAACAAAGTCAAATACATTTACTATAAATTAAAACCCAACTATTAGAACACAGAATTTAAACTTTGACAACTCTATTCTACCTAACATATAGGACCAAACCAATCCCCAACAAAGGTTGATGTTTATACAATTTACATTTATTGATTGGTCTAAAGGCTCTAAGCATTATAAAATTATCTCAATTTATAAACTATGTTTAATATAGTCGGTGTCTCAATACTGGTTCATTTTATAAAGCCCAATAAGGCTTCATTTTATCGCATTGGTGACGCATGGTCTTTAATCAGAGGTCTACAACTAATAAAAATTTAGCTAAGGCCCTATTAAATTGAATTGACTACTAACTAACTTACTCACATTTGAAACGACACATTCGCCTTTACCCGAATCAGAAGTTGAATAGATCTCATTGAGTGGTCGCCATCATGTCAGTGTGAGGCAGGCGTGACATTGCCAAGCTCTTCCAACTCGCAATATTAGTATTTAGTAGTTAATACCCTACTTTGAGAGAAAGGGTTTTAAGATAAAAAAAAACAATGAAATCTGTTCTGACTAAATCACTATTAATATCAAATCATAACTTAGAAACTTTTTAAACTGGCCTACATAAAACATGATGAGGTACAGAGGAAAACGAAACAAGAGTGCATTGGCCTCTCTATCTCGGTAGGTTCATGCTTATAAGACTATAGCTATATAATCTACTCCCACCTTGAACATACGAGAATAGATACAAACAATAGTACCTTTTATAGACATTACTTTGTAAGATACATCTTAGCCATACTTCAAGTAATCCCACTCGATTCTACCATCTATTACAACCTAACTCAAATAACATAAGGTAGTTGCTACATTTCAGAAGGTATCAACACCGCATATTGGTACCTATCAAGAACATTGTTGTACAAATTAAGTATACATCAGAGCTTTGTGGTTTTTGGTTAAAATTGGAATGGTATACACGAAATATCAGCCAATATGGCGGATGTTGAGAGAACAATATAATAAATAAGTAGTCGATTAATATATGATTAAAGCTCTTGATTCTTAGTTTCCGGTCTTCTAGAAGGGGAAATACACAATACTACAAGAGAATACGTACTATACTCGCAAAGAATAGTACGTGTCACCACTAATATTAGTGAGTAAAGTGTTGTTTGATGTTGCAATTCCATATTTGGCATCTCGTTGTTAAAACAGTAAGACAAATGTAAACAATAAATAGATCAACCTAATCCAGTATAAGGCAACCAACCACTTGGTCCGACATCATAATATACATGTGAGAAAAGGGCAGAATTAAGTTGCTAAGAAAGCTTCATTTACAATAATGAAATACGGGCGCGGACTATAGAAGCAGTGAAGTAAAAGCCCCATACCAGCAGATGGCACCAGGAATACAACATCACACCGTGAGATCATCATAAATAGAATTGGCTTCCTCTCAAATTATTTATAAACAGATATTAACTATTTCTTAGAAGCATCCACACCGCATTATTAATATAAGAGTTATTATAATGGAATAACTTGTAAATATTACAGATTTCCTCAGATCCTAATTTGGCTAATTGGCTCCAAACTTTTTTGATTCAACAAAGAAGAAAAATATTTCACTTGATAAGATCACAAAAAGCTAGTTGTTCTGAGCCATTTCTTTTTAGACCGTCTCATATTAAACGTTTCATGATTCCATTACGTTTTAGAATAATTTATACTACTAATATTATTCTGCCATAACAAAGAATAATAATTTCGCTACTAAAGATGAGAAATGCGGAGTGACCAGTGACCAGTGTCCAGTATGTAGGTCTTATAAACCCTTATTTCCTGACCTGTGTGAACTATTCCTACTACTGCTTACCCTAGACCAAATAAATAAAGATTATCAGTAATTAAAGAGGAAGATAATGGAGTGTTCTTCAATTAAATATTACATCCTACAAGTAATAAGTTATTCAAGGTCAGGCGTGAGATCGATACTCTGTCTATTACTCTGAGAAATATACTGAGGGGAGATAATTCTATGACTAAACTAAACAAATCAACTGACGTAACGTATTAATTACCAACCTCACCTAAACTAATAAATTAGTTATTAACTTAATATAATCTTCAACGATTCGATCAAAGAGAAAACAAGTTACTAAAACACTCATAATTTTGAAATAATAATCTACTATGTCGACAAAAAGGTGAGAACAAATCAAAAATCAAGCTTTGTCATAGCTGACCAGGGCTGACAGCCCTGGTCAGCTATGACAATGGAGAACAGCCGCGCACCACGCATTAAATGTTTAAATTATGGTAAACCCGCAATCAACAGTTATGCCAGTGATATTATGATGGTCAATGATAGGAAAGCAAAATCAATACATTGTCCTATGTATCATGTACAGCAGCACGTGTGACTGACTACCAGTAGCGTTGTAAGGCAGCAACTGTTTGTGACAAAATCTAAAAGAAATTTGTGAAATATTGTAATAAAGCCACGAAACTATAATAGTTACGACCAAAAAGTTACTGAATTGTAAAATAATGAATTTCATACAATAACCCACATATATTTTTCATATTTAATTCCGTTTTCCCTAAAAAATAAATCTTGAAGTCGGGCCACAAAAATATACTTTGCGGGCAAGTTTGCCAGCCAGCTAAGTAAATAATAAGTAAGTAATATAACTCAAGTAAGTAAGACTTCAAATAAAATTATAACTTAACAACTAAAGAGATATAAAACTAGCGTAAGGAGGAATGGGGGAGGGGACGGAAATATGACCTAAATGTAATTCAAGACAAAACTATAATAAACAGATACAGCAATTTATGAGCCAATCGAATTTCTCGTTATCGAAAGGTTTTTAAAAATAACGCACAAATATGTTTTTAACAAACTAATACAATGTCTACTAGCTTCTCGATAATGCCATCTTACGAGTGCTAACATAAACAAGAGCCTGGCAAACAAGATACAAATCAAGCATACTAATATCCCACTTGCTTACACAAGAATATATTTCCGACGTTTCCGAAAAGTGAGCTAAACAGCTACTAGCTATACAGTAACTTTCCGAGAACGGCCGTATTAAAATTTAATTGACTTAATTTTGTATTAACACTTTATTATTTCAATACGATTACGTTAAAAAAGCTCGTAAAATAATTAGAAAATGAATGTATGCTATGCTATTGTTGGGATCACAGATAAATATAACTCTGATAAGAGTGATAAGAACTTGATATCGTTATCTTGCCGAGTAGCACTATCCAGGCAAATAGTTTGAACACCAAGGTCATATCTCCTAGCTAGCAGCTAACTAACTTATCGTCAAAATCGCAAGTACAGCACAAGTCAGACCAATCTAATGTCACAATATATTTATTAGTAGATTTGACAGATGTGTCAATTAAAATATCTAACTAGAATATCATAAACAAAATTCACAAGTATCTATTTGATTACAAACTGTCTATACTGGAAGACATGAGCGCATATTAATACTAACTGGACGGCCTCAACTATACCATTGCATTGTTTAATCTATTTATAGCAATCACTAAACAATAATTAGGAATATGAATAAAACACTTCATCTTAACAACACAAAACAATGAATAGATTAAGTAAATAAAAACACGTTAATAACTTGAATAGAGGAAATACTTCCAAAGTTGCAAAAGAAAACTTATAATTTTAATGAAAAATAAGCTTTTCATTAAAATTCAAAATGGCGTCTACATTGAAAATACTAACCCATTAAACAGTCTATAAATAGAGATAATGATTTATAATACGCTATTTAGTTAAAATTACGAATTTAATTAAAATTACTAATATATAATTACTAACTATAAGAATATGTTTTCATTACCTTAATTAAAATATTAAGCCATGGACTTTCCGACAACTATAACTGATATCAAGTAATTCCTTTATTGATGAAACACAACACTACGCGTCTAACCGGAATCGAAAAAACCGTAAACTGTTTATAAAACAAATTCAATACGTTTTCAGAATGTATTAAACAAACAAAAAAAAAATGAAACGAATTCGACGCAAAAACGAGCGACGCTCACCCAACGGAGGTTAGAGAGAGACTGAAAAATTAGTTCTGAGAAGTTTTTTCATTAGGAGTGGGGGTAAACAAGCCTTGTATGCGCAGTCCAGTAAACTACCTTTTAAATATCACGTATAAAACTTAAACTAAAAACTATATATGTTCATCAATCGCTTATGAACTTGACAACCAATTTCATTTTTAATAACATAAATTAACTCAGTGTACTAAAGCTTTTTCAAATGCATTTTACATTTTTGTATAATTCCAGTATTTTCCTAATTATCAAATGACATACAAGACTAATATAAACTCGATAAACATAATAAAATCATCTCTGAAAAGTTCTTTTAAAATCATTTGATTTATATATGTTCGGAAATAACTAAAAAAATAACAATAAATACAAATTAATTAACATATTTATTCGCAAACAAGCTCAAGGTAATAAAAATTGCATTGTTCTAATTAATGCTTCAATAATTATAAAGCTAATAAATGACATATATAATACATTTGTTTAATATATATTCAATTTAAACAACGCGAATAACTGATTTTACTAATAATGTCAAATAAATTATATATATGTTACACGTTATAAATTATTATTACTAAAGTAAATAAAATAACTATAACATCATTTTAAGCTTATAATGTGGCCTTTAAATTAAATAAGTAATTTTATTATTTTAAAATTAAAATTTGAAATCATTAGTTGAAATGTAGGTAAGAGTGATTGTGATTTGGTGTGAGGAAGGCTGGGGAGGTTTCCATGGTAACGAGAAATGACAGACATGCTTCCCTCCCTAGGTTTTGTTTTTGTATTTTATTATTACTTTCCCAAACAAAGTTTTATTGGGAAAGTTTATTTTCGTACAAAAGTTTAAAAAACTTTTATTTCCTCAAGATTATAACTTTGTAACAATATTATGTTTTATTTTATATATATGGCATTGAATAATAAATAACTAAGAAGATAAGTCTTTTAGTTTATACTCGGCTCTTAACACGTATGTGTTCAACCAGTCAAGAGAATAGCTACGGAAAATTTGTCAATAGTATTGTAGGAGTGCAAAGAACAACTTGTTCAATCTATCAACTACCCAAAGTGAGACACTACGCTGCTAGTACGCCGAAGCTAGTGGCCAGATAACCTCAATAAATACTTGCCAAATAATAGCTGACTCACAACTCAATAGTGAACTTGATAACACTGTGCTCCAAGCGTAGTTTACATTTTAAACCA
This sequence comes from Microvelia longipes, assembly GCA_018340805.1. Classification (NCBI taxonomy): domain Eukaryota; kingdom Metazoa; phylum Arthropoda; class Insecta; order Hemiptera; family Veliidae; genus Microvelia; species Microvelia longipes. The sequence continues at coordinate 53,168,006 of JACMZG010001870.1, read as the reverse complement.
ATTTCATATAATTAAATAATGTGGTGCCTTGAGGTCTTGATAACATAACTTTAATAGTTCTTTCAGGTTTCATGGAATTTAACTTTGTACAGACATAAAAAACCTGCAACGTTGCTAAATATTTGTTTTGCCAAAAAACTTGCCATGACTTGAATATAGTAGAGAATTTTACCACGCATATAAATAAATAATAAAAACAAAAAAGTTTTATTAAGAGCAAACTAAGCTGTGTATATACAGCATTACACACAACTCTTACAAAACAAACATATAAAGAAAATGAATAAAGAAAAAAACCAATATAACAAACTCGACAATAAAACACAGTAAAATCACATAAAAAATAGCAGACTGGCACGTTACAGTTCAGGTTTAAAACAAATTTGCCAAGTGTTAAGCGTAATGATGACCACAGGCTATGTTGTGTCAGTCGTTAGATAGAAGACACAAATGTTAAGGTAACACATTGATACAAACATGAATGTAAATACGCACATTGCAACCGTGTTAGTATTTCATTACTTTTCTTATTGTTTAGTATTTTAGCTAATTATTGACATACTCAGCTTTCGTCATTATTCGTTACAAGTTTTACAAAGTTTTAACCAAAATGTTAAAACTTTGTTTTTTAGTTTAAATAAGTTTAAACTAAGTCCATAAAATACTTTTCTGATTTATAGGAGAAACTTAATTCCGATGCTTATCAAATAAGTTTTAATTAAAAGTACTCAAGTTAAATAACCAATAGTAGGCTTCTAGATAGCTCATAATTTAAAAAAAAAACTTAAAAATATTTATTTACTTTAAGATTTATATTTTATATCTTCTCTAAAAATTAAATTTGCAGTAAATTATCTACTGACATGTATACTTAAAAGAGAATTTCCACAATATGGCGTTTTCCGTGGATAAGTCTAAGTGTAGATATAAGACGAATAAAGTCTAAAGACTTAACCAAAGATTTTAAAAGCCATTTACAGACTTAATATTAAAGTTAAATCCGGATGAAGTTATTGGGAAAAGTTTATGGTAAGTTTCACTAAGTAGAGGGAAACCACTTGCAAGGTTTGCCAGGAAACTTTTACACGAGTTTGAGGCAAACGTATAGATTGTAAGGGATTAGTTTTTATGAATAGGAAAATTTATCTAACACTGAGACATATGAATTGTAATAAAATGTTTATTAAACTAAATAAACTGGGGGTGTAAGTTTTCCATTCTATTCGCTGATTAAGATTTAAAAGTCGGACTGTAAGGTCTTAAGAGGGTTGTTGAGGTTCGCTATATCTATTTGATCTAGGTGGTAAAATAAAAATGTATTCCCCTTGACTTCAAGAAATATACTAAAAATTATTCTGACAAGAATTGACAATTTAAATATAAAATAAAATAAATAAAACAAGTGATTCCCAACATCCTCCCCATCAGCAAGAGTATCTGCTGGGCTTTATAGTTTGCCGCCCTCCTCTTGTCGTATACTTCGATGTTTCCTTTTTGGCTCCTTTTTTCTTTAATCTATTTTCCTTAATTATTTTTCTTTTTGCTGAAAGGAGGCTTTTGTTTTCTACAATAGAAGTTTCTTCTGTTGAAGTGGAAGGTGAAGAATTGTGAACTTGTGAACCTTTTTGTCCCAAAGATTTTTCTTCCTCCCTTGCTTCTAATGGTATTAGACGTTGTATGGGTCGTATAACCTCTCTACCGTTAATTTTAACTTTGAATAGTCGTCCAATACCGTCAGAACCGGGTATCTTTTCGGCGATTCGCCCTAATGGCCATTGTAACCTCTTCTTATCCTCCTCCGATAAGAAGAGGTTACAATGGCCATTAGGGCGAATCGCCGAAAAGATACCCGGTTACTATATCTATCACTATATCTATTTGATCTAGGTGGTAAAATAAAAATGTATTCCCCTTGACTTCAAGAAATATACTAAAAATTATTCTGACAAGAATTGACAATTTAAATATAAAATAAAATAAATAAAACAAGTGATTCCCAACAAGGGTACTGCCAGGAAGGGGAAATACAACGAAATCAGTCAGTATTTGATGCAAGCACTCAAACGCTTAGGCTTCAATTATCAGTACCAATGCTGATTCGAACCCAAAATGTTTTAAAAATTTAATTTAGCCTGATAATATGACAGCGATTAGATTAAAACCTGTAGACTACGAGTAGAATTTGATCGTCAATTTATATTCATTTGCTAAAAATATTTTCAGCAAGCGGAGTTCCAAGTCAAGAAACTTAAAAATAAGAGAAGACATAAAAATGTCTAGTGAGGTATTTCACCAAGCCAATGCAACGAGGCGAGGTTCAGAAAAGACCAAAACACTCCGCATCTTAGACACACTAAGATAAGTTCGGTACACAACAAGCAAACCCAGCAAATACTTGACTTGATTCTACGTCATCAATGTACAATTTACATTGTAAACAAACAGCATTTTGTCAATACTAAGATACAGTTATCGTTGAACATATATAGCGACACAGTCTTAATAATAAAGCTTCTAAGAGGAATAGCTGCAGCTATAAATCTTTATAGCCATTGCATGCTTGTAATGGTTCCGAGAGGATTTGGTCGACCTGAGAGATTTATCAACTAAAGACGCCTTTTGACCCCCTCCCCCCCACCTCCTCTCCTTTATCTGTATTTGTGCATGAATACACAGCATTAATCTGAACCAGTAAACAATCAATACCTTACATTACATAACATTACTATCTATACTTATTATTATATAATTAGGCGCCTGAGTATTTATTATCCATGCATGATTTGAATTGGCAGAGAATACGTGATGTATTTATAAAAGCAAAAAGCCATTAATCCACAGCTTGATTTAAAAATATTTTTACTTTTGTATGACAAGTTTATATTTAGAGATACATATGAGGCGCCTCGGTGTAAAATACAAAGTGTACCAAAATAATTACAAACAATTTCTTTACCAAAGAGTTAGAAGAGTCATCTGCCAGATTTTACTTCAGAGAAAAATATGACCTCGGCACCCCTGTTAAGCCCCTCTCTATCCAAGTCAGCCGAGCTAGCGAGGCGTAATTTTCCGCTTGTATTTTAAATTATCTGATCATTTAAATTATCTGTAAACGGATGGTGGAAAGATGACAAGTCCCGCTAAAAGGCGGTTATTGTAACGTGGTAGGTGAGAAAGTTTCATTATTATAATCACCAGGGATCCACCGCAATGGGCAGGCGAGTAAAATTGCCTAATTCCCGAGTCCCTGAGTTCCCAATAATCTGGTAAGAAGGAGATAGGGAGGAGCCCTGGTAAATTGCAAGAGGTAACGCCTCTAAAATCCACCGTTGAATTAAAAACAGAGATGATGCAAACTTTACCAGAGGGAGGAAACCATCTGGTAAACTTGATTTGGACTAAAAGACAAGTCGTTTGTTGTCAGTGCTTTTTAATCACTCACATCAGGACTGTAATTCATTTTAATTTACATTTGAGATCAAGATGCTAAACGTAAACATTTGATCAGATGGAAAAAGACTTTTCATGCAGGTCTTCCAAGGAAAACAAAAAGAAATATGAGCGCAATAAAACAAAGATGCAAAGTACAACGTAATAAATTCAAAACATAAACACGGCTTGACAGAGTCTACAACTCCTACGCAAACTAAGTCCCAAGTCGGTGACCTAAATTTAACTAAACCTTCTTTACAAAACAAGTTTATCCGGTCCAATTGGAGATGAAGCGATAAACTTGATACAAACACAGTACTGTCCGCCATCTTGCTTTCGGTCAAGTTAAATATAGACTTAATCAGATTAAAGATTCTGGACCAGTTTTCTTTTTATTATTTTCTCTTGAGTACTTTCAGGGAAAAGTATTGTTATTGCTTCACAACACGAAAAAGTTTAATAACGACATAGTTTTATTTCTAAAACTGAATTTGACAAACACTTGTAAGAAGTAACAAAGTATCTTAGACAGGGGAGGCCGAAGTCTCACAGGCTGTTCAGCTTGCGATCTGTAGTGGGCACCATAGAGGCTCTGAGGTACAATTAAATGAAGTTGACACGAGCTAGAGGCATGTGGACTGGATGTATCGATCACTGACATCAAAGTCTAAGGCGGACGGTACCGTACCCTGGATGAAAAATATCAACGAAGGGTCGGACTAAGTTTCTAGCTTACAACCTACTTTTACTATAGGAACCTCTAATCTCTTAAACATTCAAAATTTTAATTGTTTTAATTATGCTTTTAATTGTCTTTAATATATCCTCTACGCTAATTATTCGATTTGCTTAAAATTTTAAACGTCTATTGAAATTAATTACGAAGTGTTTCAGCATTTGTTATTTTCGGTACCAAGTAGCTCTGGAGGTTTTCTACATTTAACTACTCGAATGCAGGTTTTAGGATTCTTAGATTCTAAAACGTGAACTTCAAACCAAATTGGATGAAAATTGTGCGCGTTACTTGTAAGATACATTTGTAATGTCTGTCCATATGATCTTATAGAGCAAAGATTTAAAAAGCTTAAATGTCTTTAAATGTGGGTCCTTATAAAGCAAGGGCAAATGTCAAGGGCCGTTTTTATTGTTTATATTTTTATGATTTCTACACAAAACGGAGCTACAAGAAACCATTTAAAAGATGGTTAAAGAATGTATAAGCAATACAAAAAAAATAATAAATCATAAAAAATAAAAAGGTACAATAAACATCTTTTTGTTCTGCAGAGAAATAATCTTTAATTTGCTTAATGAATACTAATTACATGGGCAACTTGGTGGTCTGATACTTAAAATACCTTGCCATGTACTCAACAATACACAACACTATCTGCATGCAATCAATATACAACTAACTTGACCCTTGACATCTGCATTTAGGGAACAAAACAGTATAATAGCTAAGGCTAGTTACCAACGTAATCTTTAAATACGCAAATATGATATGCAATAAAAATTGTTACGTCAGATCTCGCTTAACCAACTGATCTTTTGAGATCCACAAAATTAACCGCAATTTTTGTGGACCGCAAAATTTACACGAAAATTTGACAAAACAGCAGCTTTTAAATGTTTAGGAGACGAGATTAAAAACAGTTCAAGCAACTGTGTACAACATTTTTGGGATCATTTTATTTTTTTAATATTAAATATTTGCTTACGAAAGCTTTTTTATTCTATAAGCGGTTTCAGAAATGCTCACTTATCGTTCGATTTTTGGACTCGATGAAATTTTAAGTAATTGAATTATCTCTTAGAAATTAAGTATGAATACGAAAGATTCGATCTAGACAGAGTTTAGGACAAGTATTCTGAAAAAGCTCAAATATTACCTGGTGATAGGCCCAGATACTTCCAGATATAACAATAATATCGTAATTAATTACCTGGAACAAAGAGAGTTAAATAGCATTAGTAAAGAGTCAAACGTAAGTAGGAATATAAGTATAACAAGTTAAGAACTATTTTTAATTACTAATCCTCTTGTAATATGAATACTCTGTGCCAGGTTGATTTGTTGCTCGAGAGATTTATAAACTGTATATTTATAATATGCTGAATCATGCTCATTTTCGATAAACATACTCGTCAAGAAACAGGATTAGATTGAACTAAAAACAGGTCTCAATCGATTTAGCTATTATTGCACCACCTCATAAGATCCTATTTTTAGGAATAAGCTTTGTAACCCTCTCCCATGTCCCTAGTTTTATTTCAATTCAAGAAAGACTTCAAGAGTTATCGTGCACCACACGCAAACCAGATTTATATATATATATATATATATATAATATATATATATATATATATATATATATATATATATATATAATATATATTTATTTATATATATATATATATATATATATTATATATATAATATATATATATATATATATATATATATATATATATATATATATATATAATATATATATATATATACATATACATACATTTCAAAATTTTGACATCTTTCCACGGTATGCAGAACCTCAAAAATAAAGCCGGAACATACAGAGTTGGCCGCTAACAAAACGCTAAATGAAATTAAAAAAATCAAGCATAATTAAAGGTCTGTTTAACCTGATAAAATCATAAGGGATAAGGCTTTGCATCAGAGACCATCATTACATCTTCAAAGAAACCTTCAACCTAACAGAGCTATAAATACCAACTATAGGCTGTAGAAACAAGACAATGGCGGACAATAGGATTTATAACCATTATCAGTTCAATTTTCTTTTGTTTCTTCTAAAATCTTCACGATATTCCTTTCAAAGATTCTTTTTATTCTTCAGAGAGGAGTATTTGAATAATAATCCTTTTATACAGGAATTAAATAGGAAGGAAGACAGAAGCTTTCAAAATGCCTTCAACTTTATCTAGAAAAACAGTGACATTTAACTAATATTTCTGTAATTAAATATATATATATAATATATATATATATATATATATATATATATATATATATATATATAATATATATAATATATATATATATATATATAGCAGGAAGTTCAACTAGACCTTAATTGTGATTTTTGAGCCATGTTTTAACTCTATAGCATTAAGACAGCGCGCGTATGCGCAACACAGACACAGAGAGCATGCAGAATAGCATCGAAATCATATCAAAATGTCACAAAATACAAAAGAGGATGGTGGTAGTATCCATCGTATTGTTATTGGCTTTTGTAAGTCACGTGACTCTCCTTTATTCACGTTCTCAGCGAGAGGACGCTGAACATCAGGTGGAGGAGGCAACTCATCAGGTGTCTACAGGAATCGCTTTCAGACCGATCCCGAACCCAAATTTAACGTTTCCATCTGATGTTAAAAGCATTGATTACTTTTTGTGGTTTAGAACTCTGATATGCTATTTTTTAAGAGTTTTGTTATATTGAAGCTTATTTTTTTGAACGGTTTTGAAACCGTAAAGTTTTGCCAATTAACCAATTTACTCTTTATTGTCCCTTCTGATGTCTATCATGTTGTTATATTAATTATTTGTTCCGTTATTTCTACTTGAAAAGATTTTTTACTCGCTATGAGATATGTATGCATTAGAGTCAAGTAATCTATTTGTAGAAATGATCACTCGCGTTCACACGGAAGAATCAAGTGTCATGTATAAAACAATCACTATTAAGACAATATTTGCCATTATTTAAATTAAAAAAAAACAATTGGACTAAAATTCTTTATTCTTTGAACTTTGACTAAAGTCAAAACAAATTGCTAATTTACACTTAACAACAATATTAAGCATAACAACACACTTAGACGTCACGCATATATATCTCTACACACTGTCTAGGTGTTATTAAACCTCACCAAGGCTGAAACTACTTTACGGGCTGTTGAGTCATAATCGTACAATCTTTGTGCACCAGTGAGCATTATTGCTCAAACTAATGAAGTTATCTACACGTTAATTAAATAACCAACATGATACAATACCAAAGAAATCAATTAATAGAAGGTGATTTTCTTTGGACATCATTGAGTGTTATTTAAATAAAACTGCAATCACGAATCTCTTAGAATGTAACGTCTTGAGTTACGATTATAGACGAAGAAAAAGTTGAGATGTTCTTTGCAGAATTAGCTCGAGGTACAGAGGTAGGGAAGTTAAACCAACGACCCCGAACTACCAGCAGCGCTGCAAGGTGTAGTTCCGTGAACCATGACAGAGGGCGTTACAGGTCCGGTCATGACTCATCATTTTGACAGACACGATAATCGTCACGCAACTATCAAAACAATAATCGATAGTATAAAGAAAATTACACTTGGACACTCATCTAACCTGCTGTGACAGTAAATAAAATTATTGTCATTTTTACTTTCTTCATTTACACCGCAGGAATTTATAGAAAACGTATGGTGTTTGCCATAAAAGTCAGAGCCAGGATTTCACATAGATTGCTCGTTTAAAGACCTCCTAAGTAGTTGTAACCAAGCTCTGCCTAAATGTGAGTGTGTCTGTATGCGTGTGTAATCATCTTAGCTCCCAGTCTGTGTATGCTTGAGATGAGAAAATTGTACAAAATTTTATTTCCAGTTTTAGTTGAGTTCTCCGTAAAGATATATCTCATGACGTCATCAATGACTTTAAAAATAAAAAATATTAAAAGAGTTTTGGATCAATTTAAAATTTTGCTCGGATGGGATCCTACATGAAACATAGAAATTTGTTAAGTTTCATTTTATTATCAGCATTAGTTCAATTTTTATTGAATGACATCCAGTTAAGTTAAAGTTGGTACGAGAGAATCATTATGTATTAAATAGGGGGTTCTGTCACTTCACCCAAGCTGATTAAATTTGTAAGGTGATTCAATTGAAGGGTTTTTTAGGAATGAAATCAATTTTTTTGACTTGTTAGGTTATAGTCTGGAATTGACGTCATTGCAGGAATAAATAGTAAATTTTCAATGTTGACCGCCTATATCGATTTCTGCAATGACGTCACATGTCATTCATATAAACGTCAGATTATAACCTCCGAATGCGTTTGGTTTGTTTACATAGAATTGAATCACCCTATAAATTTCTAACATCTTGACTTTACCCAGATTGTGACTGATGTACGTCAATACGATCTGTGGTCACTATCAAGGTGTTAGAAATTTATAGGCTGATTCAATTCCATGTAAACAAACCAAACACATTCGGAGGTTATAACCTGACGTTTTTATCAATGACGTTTTTATCGGTATAGCGGTCAACATTGAAAATTTACTATTTATTCCTGCAATGACGTCAATTCCAAACTATAACCCAACAAGTCAAAAAAAATTGATTTCATTCATAAAAACCCTCCAATTGAATCACTTCATAAATTCTATCAACTTGAGTCACTATATATTTACTCACGAGTTTTGACATTTGATAGACCTGTCTAGTAAAATCCAAATAGACCTAAAATGATTTTACAATCATAAAACAATTTTGGTACCTCAAATATTTGTTACCCATCCAATATTTGTGTGTGCAATTTTTATATAACTTATTTTTTTCTTAATTGTTATGCTTGTAAAAAGGGTAATTTTGCCCGTTATTGTATTAATAAATAAATAAATATTTTAGGTACCTAACACAAATTCAAATAATAATAAAAATTCAAATTCACATTTAAAATGTTATGCTCAAACATGAATAAGCCAAACTTTGTTTCTATTAAGTAAAAGTAAATAGTGATTACATGGTGGGCCAACCAGTAATCACATCAAAAACTTTTTTTAAATACATTTTTGAAATAATAATAATAATGATAAAAACGAAGTAACACAAAACTTAAAAAAAGCTGGAAAGCAATAGAGACCAGCTGGTAAAAGGTAAAGGAACTTATGTGTTATTTTGATGCCGGGAATAAAAAAAGCACTTTTCTCTCTCGTACCCTATCTCTTGTCTAAGTTCAATAAACTTTTATTGAAGCTTCACTGAACAACCTATCGAACTACATGTCAGACATCAAGTCCTACTATTTCTCGACTTAACGCATATTAAGTACCATATTAATCAATCGCATTAAAAGCACTCTAAAAATATATATTATACATTAAGGAGCCATAAATATATATTACTTAATCGGTTGACATATATACAGAACATTGAGCATTTATTTGTTTATTGAGAATAAAAGGCAATACAACAAAGCCAGAATCCCTTCTTACTCTATGAGAAGTCAAAACCCTTGCTCCTCCCTCTAATATGTATTTAGAAGCACTATATATAACAATCTATAAACAATTAATTATACATTTATATTAAAAATAATTTAAACGTCATTAAATTGCAGAGAAAGCAGAATCTAAGTATACAAACAAGTTAAACAGAACTTATACCACATCGACGTCATAATCAAGCTTTAAATACAATACACCTTCATCAAGTTTATTTTGAACATTTCTGTTGTCAGAATGCCCCTCTATCTAATACAGTTTCAACCCAGATAGCATCGCATTTAACCTGCAAGTCTATCTTATTTTTTACATGAGATTTCATATCTCTTTGTAAGAGTATTATATACTACTACATATGTCGACCAATAGTATAGTAAGTCAACCAACATAAACATAATAACATTACATGACTCAAGACATGATAATTATGTTTTAATGTAAGTAAATTAAAACTACATCAGGTAATCATGTTAAATTAAGCATCAATAAATTATTAAATTTAAACGCTTAATTTTAATTTATGCAATAAAATACCTTATCTTTATCTTTATGTATGTCCGTCTAAGTGTGCGTATATATATATATATATATATATATATATATATATATATATATATATATATATATATATTATATATATATATAACGTTAATTAATAATAAAAAAATATTGGAAGAAATGGTAAAAAAGGAAAGTAAAGGCTAGAATTATACGTAGAACAAAGAGTGATTCAGGGTAAATAGTATTATAATAAAATAAACCTTGTCCCGAGCAAAGATGTTTTGAGAACTGCGACAAACCCTAGCATTGTTGACTTATGAAAAAGAGTAAATAAAACAAGAAAAACTCAGCCTCTTTGCCACTTCGCGGCCACATAGTTGTTACCCTTTATCAGTTCGTCATATCACTGGGTTATATAACTACATACTGTCACGATATAAACCAATTTTCAAATTTATGAGTCAAATAAATGATATGTTTGCATTATGTTATTTATAAAAACAAATTAAGCCCGATTTAAGGGCTTGTTGAAGATTTGTGACTTTTTGAAAAGTTTGTGGGGTCATTATTATGGGTTAGTGAAGTCACACATATTTAATAAACAATAAGGTTCTGGACATTAACGAGGCTGATTTTTGTACCAAGTCTTATTTCGATCCAAGAAAGCGTTCGAAAATTATTGGATCCCATAGAAACGTCTAAGACAAAAAACCACGTACATACATACATAAAACACATATAATATATATATATATAATATATATATATATATATATATTATATATATTATATATATATATAAATAAATGAATAAATTAAATAAATAATAAATTTATATATATTTTATATATATTATATATATTTATATATATATATCAGTAAGTCCCACCCCCTTTCCAAAAATCCACTTCCCCCACTTCCCTCCACCAGGACCCCAACCTCATTTATTTTTCGACAATTCGCTAAACATACAAATAATTTTAACAAGTATATAAAACTGAAAAATTTAAATACAGCACAAAGGAATTTAAAGAATTAACATACAAGTGAGATTGAGTAAATTTAAGAAGACTGAGTATTGAGAATCATAAGCAACATGGAATGTTCCAGAGTGGCTCTATATGTCAGGCAGAGTTATATTGACCAAGCAATGCAATGCACTGCTCACTAGGCTAGATAAGTTAATATTTTCTTGACACTTCAGGGAAATATACAAACAAATTCTTCTTACATAACTATATTTCGACTCCACTACAAGTCATATTCATGTATATTCATATTCATGTCATATTCATTACATGAATATGACTTGTAGTGGAGTCGAAATATAGTTATGTAAGAAGAATTTGTTTGTATATTTCCCTGAAGTGTCAAGAAAATATTAATTTAGTAATATGGGAAACAATGAAAACACTAGAAAAAAAAAAAGGCTAGATAAGCTTCTAAGCTCACTTCCTCCACATATCTATCATACCTTAACCTTTTCATACACTGATGATAACATACTTCCCCAAACTCCAATGAATAATTGTATTATCACGGTATTATATTGTCATATTATACAAAGTATAATAAAATCTAGATTTTTAATAATTATAATGTTTTATTATATATTATACAATATATATATATATATATATATATATATATATATATATATATATATATATATATATATATAATATTATATATATATATAATATATATATATATATTATACTTTAAAAGAGAACTGAGACAAAATACACTTTGTAACTAAATAGAAGAGTTTTATTTTTGAATTAGCGGTTCTGATTCTACTAATAGGCTTTATTGCATGTCTTGTAACAAAGTTTCCACCCTCAAAAAAAAAAAGTCCATCAAAGAATGTGGCTGAGAAACTTTTTCATGCTGTAATTGTAAAACATTTTTTCCACCCCTATAGCAGAAGCCTGGTGTGCACGGCACCCCCCTAGTGTTACAGCAGTAAGCTCCTGCCACATCCTGTTCTCCTTGTCATATTTCATACATTCAATTCATTTGTTTTTTAACAAAATATCATGAATGGAAATCATCAACAACCAAACCCCTCGTCATGGTGCAAGTCACATACAAAACGGACAAACCACACGGTACAGTATCAACCGACACTCGTATATCCGAACGGAGTAGAAGAAACATGGGCTCTCGGCTTCACCTTTCATTATGAGGCTACTACTCGAAAAACCTGGTTTTTTAAGTAAACGATCGCTAATTAATAAGTATTATAATATAATATTAATAGAAGTATATATAGTATATAGTTGTATATAGTAGTAATATAGTATTATAATATATAATATTATAATACTTTATACGTTATAAAAGATGTCATCAACTTTAATTACTACTTTTTAACATAGTAGATGCGAGTCACGTGAAACTGTTCGCGCAGGGTGAATATTTTAGATCAAAAGGGCAATAAAGCTTCCTCTGTTATGATCACGAGACAATGGAACAAAAACAACAGTACGCCCATTAGGAGGCAACTCGGTCCCGAAGAGCGCCGAACCCGCTTAAAAATTACTATAGGGGTCAAATGACGCTTGCTTAATAAAGTGAAAGGATGAAAATCTAGATTTTTTCTAGATTAAAAAAAACCTAAAGCTAGTTACATGTCCTAGACGGAAAAATATAGCCCCAGAGGTCAGGCTGTCTTGTCTAGCTAAATTTACTAGAACTTCTCGATTACTTCTTAATGGTATACCATATCCATTCCTATCTGAAAGTTGAAATGTCCCATCAATAGGTCTAGAGACAAAATCACATGCACTCACTCTATCTAACACATATGGTTTGAACCAACATCATACCCTTCTGCATTCATTCATGGGCTGACATGGATCTCTTTATTCATAAATAAATATCCAAGTAATAATAACGTAATAGGAACACAGGCAAGGGTAGGAGGTATAAAAACTGAATCATTCCTGGTAAGTATTGAACCTAAGTATTTATTCATAGGGTTATATGGCGTGTGCGGCACCAGCTGCTACTCAAACACTATAAGTAATGAATGGGGGAAACAGATAGGTTTCTTTATCATAAGGAACAAAGGACTGTTGGAATAGCATAACAGTTGAAACTTGGTGGCAATGATTACCAAGAATATTAATATCCTGTAATGCTGATATCATACCATAAAGTTCCACTAGGAACAGTCCTAGTGTGAAATTTGATAAGAATGACAGCATTCTTATCCAATTTCTAACAGTTATGAGATTCCAATACACATCTTACTAGGTCTATGATTCTAATCCAATTCCAAACCATAATAAGATGACTAGATTAGCTTCTGACCTAATGTAAGGATTGGCTCATAAGGCATTTTGCTCTTCAAAAACTAATCTGCATTATATTCAGTAATTTCTCTATTGTAGCACTATTTATTTTATAGAACTCCCACATTTGATAGGAAATTTAAACACAACAGCTTAAAGTTCTATAATAACAACAAAAACTAATTATTTAGCTATATATATTTCACCTAACATTGTAGGCATCTTCAGGCATCACAGGTAAATTTACCTGTGATGCCTGAAGATGCCTACAATGTTAGGTGAAATATATATAGCTAAATAATTAGTTTTTGTTGTTATTATAGAACTTTAAGCTGTTGTGTTTAATTTTCCTATCAAGATGCATTATATTCAATTTCACTTAAGAACAAGAAATTAAACAATGTCGTGTTCTTAAGTGAAAGGATCTACTTCTTGAAAAATCAGAAAAGAAACTCAATCCACTCTAAGGGTGAACTGACGATTTTTTTATCTTTCTCAAACTGCTCTTTCTATTATTGTCTTAAAGACTCAAAAATCTTATAGGTGCAAAGTAAATTATTTAGATCAGTCACAGTTTTTTTTTTAGAATTTCATATCATTCTCAGACCTTAGTTGATTATTTCTTAAAAAATATATTTCTAACAAATTTATTCTTAACGGTTATTTATTACGTATAACTTATTTAGTGCAATTCAGATGAAAGGATGTTCATCTTAGTTTGGGGAATAAAATACAATTTTTGTATTATAAAATTAAAGATGTGACATCACGAGGTTAATGAGTAAACATAACTAGATACGATAACGGGTTTGATGATCCGAGGTCAATTGAAAAATACTTTGTATTTGCAATTAAATGAAAAAGAAGCAACTTATATCGAGCTGTTGTTTGCTCCTAGTGGAAGATCACTTTTAAAGAGGATTTTCCCCGTTTTCATCAAGCACAACCTCATTTTCTCTTTTGAACCATCATCTTTTTCCTCTTTATCAGAAAGGGGTCGCACCGTCAAAGAGAATCTCAATTCATAAAAAACAAATAATTAGAATAAAATTAAAATAAAGTTAAAAGATACAAAAAGGTAAAAAATATTAAATACAACGAAGTATTTTTTAATTAAACGCTACAAGTTTTCAAAAGTGAGCTCCATAAAGACTGGGAAAAAACAAGTTAATAACTTTTCCGAGAAATTCTTTTACTTCCCGAGATCGTCTATTAAAGAGTGCGTAGAAATATGAATGGATTATTAGTCAACCGTGCAACGAAATGTTTGTCGAACATGGAACATGTTGTTACAATGTATATTTCGACCAACACTGATAAGGAACTATAACAGAATCTACATTGAACATGTAATTAAAATATTTCGAGGACTCTGCCAGCCTATCTGTGGCTATTCGTTATTAGTTACGATAAGTCAAACTGGCGGTAGAATAAAAAAAATTGGGTACACAAATATTTCTATCGGTATTGTTTTTCATTTTCGGACTCGCTTCGCTCGTCTTTAGAATGTTTAGAAGCTGAAAATGGTATCAATTTGTTCTCGCAGCTCTCGATCTCATATAAAATGGTTTTCCAAATATTAAAGTGTTGTAACTTCGGACTCACTCAGACAGACAGAGAGCATGATGAAAATGACATAAAAGTGCCTACAATGGATAAATATGACGAAGCCTTCCTTGGTTCCGGAGTTTTCCGGTTGAACACAAGAGAATGCGAGGAAAAGCAAAAATACATCAATTTTTGAGTCAAACACAAACTTGTTAACTATTCAACTGGCAAGAAAATCAATACCATAATAATAAATTACTTTGAAACAAAGAGACTAATACTTATATAATACTATATTAATACTAATATAATATTAGTCTCTTTGCTTTAACAGCACTGCTTGACATCTTGTATCCGTTGACATTCATACCTGGTGCAGCATTTCAGACGCGCTGTTAAATGGTTTAAATTTATATGAGAACATAGTCCTACTCTTTTAAAAATAGTCTTGACTCTCATTAAAACGCAAAATCACCGAGAAAAATCCGTGATGTTTGCATTACAACAGCTTAGTTCGGTCAAATGATTACCGGAATGTTGGACATTGGTATCATTTACAAGGATTTAATGCACTTTTATATTATTAGCAGTTCATATTATAGTGTCTAATTGAACTTTAAAGTACTAAAAGTGGTAACAAATTACCGACTTTAGGTAATAGTTAACCAAAAAATATGATGGATATAAATTCCTAGATGGCCATGTTTGTACCACATTTTAAAGGATTTAATGTTGCCGTATCAGAAATATTTCAACCGGTATAAATAACATTCATAGAGTATATATTCTTAGATGATAATGAAGCGACAAAACAGCGCATCTAATCAAAAACCCTTTCGGCTTGTTATCAATTCAAAATGACACAGTATTCCCATTCCTCCTTTCTCTCTAATATAACACAATTTGTCGAGAACTATGCCAGCCACAGATGTGGTTTATATAGAACTAGTGAAACAAGTACTAGAAGAACTCACCTCTATCAGGGGGTTGACTGGGAGGCTGAGCTGCCACCGGATCTGCAGGGGGAGTACGTCCTTTAGTACCTCGTCTACCTCGGACCTAAAACAAAAAGGAAATTTCCACACATCAGCTTACAATCTAATATGTTTAAAAACCTGACATCGTACATGCTCAGAAACATCGGCTAATGGTCCTTTTACAAGCATAGCTAGTTCGGCCATTTCTATAATTCACAAAGAAACCTAGAAATTCAAGTGATATTCATGGACCATTTAGGTTGAGGTATCAAGGTTCCTTAAAACTCCTGGACCATCACACGTCTAAGATCGTTACTACACAGGAACAATAACATCTTTGAAACAATAAGAATCTTGCACTATCAGCAGCATGACAACCCTGCCCCTGAGATCCTTACGACATTGGAGCCATTACACTAGTAGGATCCTTGCAACACTGGCACTCCCATTACACCCTTTGTGTCTAAACAGCGTCGCAACCCTTACATAATAAATAGGCGTAATAAGCAGATAACATTATCGGTACCTTCGCACCACTGACACCTTCATTCCTAACACAGTCGATTGTCTCTCACCATTGAAGGTTTATGAGGTAATCATGGCGAAAATAAATGTTACGCTTAGATCAAACACATCCCATACAAAATAATAAATGTGCATTTAATAAATTCATTAGATTCTAAAATTTATTTACGAAATTATTTTTTGGATAAACCATCGTGTTAAGAAAATCATAAACTAACGCGGCAAATTATTCATTCTAATCCAGGAAACACTGAAATTTTTATTATTTGCGTGTGATACATAAACGCTTTGATCTTTGCCTTTCATGTGACACCCAACACTAAACTCAAGACACGGAAAATTCCTCTGAATCACACAAATGACGTCGGCAAATAAAACGCATTTGGCTAAAAATCTGGCTAATTTCCCAAACGCACTGGTCTCGGGAAAACCCATTTGGCAAATAAAAATTGCTTGATAAAGTGACAAGAAAAAAGGAAAATAATGTTGTCTAATGATTTCCTTGCCAAAACAGTGAGGTTTTCACAGTAGTGGAAATTATAGAGCAGACAGTATAGCTCCCAACATCTGTCACTCATTTGTCTTTGTAATGAACAAATTTAAGAAAACATTATAAAGAGAAAAAGAAACTTTATTTTTGAGTTAGCCCAACATATTATAGTGCAATATTAAACAAGTCATCTTATCCAAACTATCCACATTTACTAATAATAAGCAATAAAATAATAATTTTAATAATTAGTATTAATAAATAATAAATAGACCAGGGCTGTGAGCTCGGGTCGGAGTTCAAATCCTGGTCAGGACAGTTTAATTTTACTTGCATAGGTAGCACACAGTGTGTAAATACTGTTCTACTCCTAAAACGGAGTTACTATGAGGGTTCCCAGGAAAGTGATTCCCTTCTAACTACTCTATTAGTAGTCGGATGTAATTCTTTTTTGGTTGAAAATGACAATAACGGATAATGTTTGCGGTCAATACATCAACACTATCAACAGGTATCAATTAAGGGTTAATTGTAAATAGCCATGACAATGGATTAAGCCCCACTGATGCAAACTTTAATATTCCGAAAAACAAGCAGTAGAGCTTTCAATGTATAACCTTTAATTATTCCTTGATCCAAATCCCTTTTATTAGAAATCACAATAAAAATGTCTGTTTATTTCTTCATTTACCCGAGTTTAAACTAAGCCTATTAACAGAGACAGCTGATTCAAATAAATCAATATTGAAAAGAAAACTCATTACAGTTGGCAACCCTGGTTGTTTCCCTTGCACCGGCGCCATCTTTCTTTTTCTGGAATTCCTCAAAACGTCTATTGTTGCAGATTGGCAGGAGAAAGGCGTTTTGGCACAACATTAGAAATTCTTTGGCAAGCTCTTTTAATAGTGTTAATTTAACATTATAAGAAGTAATTAGATTTAAAAGAAATTTAATTTCATACCAATTAGATTTAAAATCAGCCCAAACCATATTAAAAAAAATGCGTAAAAATTATATTTCTTGTTGATTCTTAAAAAGTGTAAAAAAAGCCACAAAATGTTAAAAACAGACACAATAAATTATACTGATGGTTCCACTCTAAAACAAATGTAATGGAGTGATAAAAGCCCTACATCTCGTTAAAGACTTGAACCCAAGACTTACTAAGCCGGCTAGTACTCTGCTACTTAGCAAAACCCGGCCTCCACTTACTTACTTGAAGAGAGAGAGAGAAACAAAATTCTCGTACTTAATGCCAACAGTCTCATATTCAAATAGAACTAACTCCCGCTATTTTCATCCTATTTGCTTTGAATTTAATACAATTATTTAGACCACTCTAATTTTCTTTGTCAAGTTATTTAATGACCCTCAGTAAACAAGAGTTAATAGAAGTATTACTGAAAATTTCAGAATATTCCAGGAATGCCGACTATGGAAAAAACTAAAATAGTATCAATATTGCATATTTTAAAAATTAAATTAAAAAAAATAGCGCAGACTTTAGTTGGAGAAAAAAATATTGAAGTTGTTGTTATTAGAGAGTGAGAGTCTTATACTAAACATCTAATAATAAGTAATAAATTTAGAATAATTGATATAAATACAAAGAAGATGAAGAGAAACATGCAAGTCAGTCTCAAGGACAGTCGTAGTCTTAATGCATTTTTATTAACTTAAATTAATACAGCAGACAAGAAAGCTTTGCAAGTAATTTTAATGCGTTTTGTATAAAGACTATAACCAGGGTATACTATAATGTAGTATTATTATACCACTTATCAAAATGCTTCCCCTTCTTATAAGGAGAAAAGGAAGCAATAACAAACTAGTAATCATTTAAAAAAATAAATTCAAAAACTTTATCTTTAAAACAATTTTTTTTACCTTAAAAGATTTTTTTAGAGCAAAAGGGTGGCTGAAGGGTATAATTTTTAGCGTACTTATTTTCCCTAAAGGCAAACTGCATCCCTCTACACTCAGTACATACCCTTGTACTTAGAGCTCGGTGTGGTGAGCTCCTACTCTTCCCTACCTTCCTGTTACCGTTTCATACAATCTTCATTGTTTTTATCACATATTATAAACGTTTGTAAAGACAATGGGGTCTCTCTCTGATCCATTTGTTTGATCCAAATTGTTGCTGCATTTCAAATTGTATGCACTCTAATGCAATGCACACAGCTTCTTATGCAACTGTCGCCATGAAATTGCCATGCACCTCTACTAAGCCGGTCACTGTCATTTCAAATAGCTCATTTATATTTTAACTAACAGCTTTCTAGTATGGTAATCAGGTTTCCGAAAAACGGTTATTTCAAATATTGCAATGCGGGCAAAGAAAACATGGTTTGTATCTAGGACTACATACCATACAAAATAGTTTGGTGCCAATGTAATAAAATAACGATAATTATCTCAAGATCTATCGTTTGGCACACATTCCTACATACACGAGTAGATTTCCCATTTCCAGTGAGAAACATGTAAAAGTTATTTTCTATGCCAAGTAATAGTTCTAGGGCAAAGCACCGGAGTAATGCGGTACTAGTACTACAATTTCTCGTAAATAACGCAGTTTTGAAAGATTACTTATCAAAATTTAACTTTCTTATGTCTTTCAACATAAGAAAGTTTAACTTAACTTTCTTGTTTAAGTCATGTATAAAATAATCATGTATAATGTTGATGTTACATGTAATATCAACATATAACACATTGACTTACCTATTGTTAAGTCATGTTGAAAATCATAACCGATTTACATGTAAAATCTACAACAGTTACTGATGGCGCGTAGTGCGCAGTATTGCTGATGGCGCGAAGTGCGCAGTATAATTTCCCACAGTTAAACCGCTACATTCCATTTTAGCACCCTTTATTTTTATTGAACAACAAACACGCAAAATAAACTAAATCAAGTTGTACACACAAGGAAGGTTACCAGATTCCAAATAGGGTTATAACTTGTTTACCGTCATTCCACATATAACCTGACATAAAATTAAAATAACAAGTCTGAAACCAACCTTACTTGAACTACAAGTATTAGTTAAGTCGTGCCAACTTAAGAAGAAGTCAAAGCTACTTCAGATAATCAAGTAACAAGCAATCATACTGAACTAGTTTTTCGAGCCACTCTAGTTTTTATACAATCATTACTGACATCGGTTAGAATCATCTGACAAGTAAATCAATGTTAGTTACATAAATTCAGTCCATAACTTATTCCTTTATTCTTATTAATATAATAATGTTATGAATACAAATACAGTCACAGTGCAATTGGTTTATTAAATGTATTTATTCAAGTAAAACTCGCAGGTACTTATTTATGATATTTATTCAAATACACTGCAGATATATTCTCATAACACTCATGATGACCTTAATTTAATTTATTTGTAATAAAGTTGACTTGTTTTTCTAGTTATTTCATTTTATTGTTTCACTTTATGCAATTTAACATTTTTACTTTTCCTCATTTATACTTAGCATGTTTTTGATCGATTTAACTCATTCGCGGTATTAAAGGAGGAGGGGGTGGAACAAATGTGTATGTGGATAATCTAGATTTTGTAAGCAAACAGGTGACCTTCGACCTCTAGCCGCTCTGCGACGGCGGGAGCCGATTTACAGCCCCGCGGCGTGGCTTAGGTTGCGTTCATACATCGTTTTGTCATATTAGTAGTTTATATGAGTGGCGTAGTACCACAAAATGAACCAATTCCCAACTGCATTAGTCTAAAAAACGTGATCTGTTAACATAAATAACAAATCCATTAGCATATATATATATATATATATATTATATATATATAATATATATATATTATATATATATATATATATATATATATATATATATATATATATATATATATATATATACGCCAATCGATTAAATTGGAACTAATTCTGACAATATAATTTAATTTCGAGTATTTATTCGTCTTACAAAGTACGTGAAATACCTGAATTAGATTTCAACCCAATGAGACAATTTCCAGGTATTATGATTTTTTAAAACAAACGTTGAGTCATTATTGTGAGTTAATGACGTCATATGATGTATCCCTCAGTATCGCTACTAAAACAAAAACCACGGTTACACTGATATTCTGTTATTGACCTTTACTAACCTTTAGATATTTTCCAAGTTATTCATCCTGGCTTTGTCCCAATATTTGGAAGGTCATATATAAAGTCACAAATGTTTTCATAAAAATACAGTTATAGGTTAACAATTAAGCCAACAATACACAAACTTAGCAAAGGACTTAATAATACACTTGATACAATACTGAATCACACAGAGTTTTTAGTTTGCTCTAAAATACAAAAACGTCAACATTAAACATAGCAATACATAGAAGTTGGCACAAGAAAAGCATAACCGGCGTCAGCAGTTTTAAGCTACGTAGGTCCTGAAATGCGAACATTTGATGAAAAAGTTAGCGTCGCATTTTTAACGATTACTATATTTCCCCCTAATATTACTGAGGATAGGAAACATCACATACCTACATAAGATTTTTTTAAACTTTATATATTTTTTAAAAGAAACGTGAAGTTCATATTTAAGCAGCGAAGTTAAAGATGGCAATCGTGTAGAGACCAACTAAACTCCTGATTAAAGTACAAAAACTATACATGTCCACCTATAACAGGACACTAAGTAATATCAGTACTAATGTAAACACAGATCCAAATAATCAACACGCAATAAGTGTTACATTCTCTTCAATTTGTACAGCACAGTCAAGTTATTGGGTAACATATATAAAACAATTACACGATTCTAAAGCGTTATCCTCGTAGCAAGTATAGAGCGAGCATTGAGAATTCACGTCGCGAACTCCTCTATCTTTTTTATAACTTCATGATGCTATCAACTTGTTTTACAGAGAGAACGCACAGAAAATATAACTTTCTGTGAATAATAGAGAAGGTGCAGTTTTAATGCAATTTCACCGTTTCAAGAGTCAAAAAATTCACTTGAATATATTTCAGCGCATCTAAAATACAAGCCTTGAATTATGTAACAGAATTCAAACTTGTTTTGGATAAATACCTTCTATCATAACTCATTGTTTCCGTATAATACTTTGTGTTTCCTTTAGTTTTAAGTTAAATAATACGCATATTTAATTTAGTTATTTGTTCTATTTATGTCATTATAAGTATAAGTTATTTACAGATATTAATCAAATTAATTTAGAATAACCTGAGTTGCTTTTATAAATTTATTTTCTCAAAATTAATTTTGACTGGCAACAGAATCAATTGAAATATAAAGGACATCATCATGGAAATTGCTGGGAAAACCCCCTAGAATGTCTTATTGGGCTCAAACACAACAAACCAGCATAAATCATTTACCAGAAAACGGTATTGTAGAGCAAATCCTCTGATAATCAAAACTAGTCAAGGTTTTGATATTTTCGCACCATGTATTTGGAATTGTTGCACTAAGTATTGGAATTGCCGAACCATGTATTTAGAATTGTTGCACTGTGTATTTGGAATTATTGCACCATGAATTTTAAATGGATTTAGCGGGCTACACTTACCGAGTGTGTAAGAAAAACAAATAAATACTTCAGCAACAATAAGTGCTTTTAAGTTAAATTCTATTTCAAAAATGTGGCATCACCATATCAATTAATCAAGTTCTGTTGTATTTGAAGCATAAACACTAATAGTATAGTTAAAAATTGACAGTTTGGTACCATAGCACCATTCCTGGTCTTGCTCCAGAAACCTCTAGTTTTGATGGTCAAAGTTTTGACTCTACTCTAACATTAACCAGACAGACTGTTTCTCTCATACCTAGTGATAATAACTTAGAAAGACGGGACTTATAAAAAATTGTCCAAATTCAATCCTATTCACTCAGACAGGAAAGTTAATATTTGTCCGTCCGAATTGGGAGATCATTTTTGACGTTATGTTTTCAATTAAATTTTAATGAATTGCTTTTTCGAAACATAAAGCGTCCTGCCTTAGACCACAACTCCTCCCGATCCTATTATATAGATAGAAAAACATAACCAGTACCAGTTCATGCCATGTTTCAGTTTAACTCTTCCAATTCTTGTCTATATTTAGACTGAACCTGGAATATTTAATGCCCCGCTTCCCGACGTATCCGCTCCTTCGCTCATTATTCTCAACTACTTTAATTTAATAGAAATAGAGATTTATAATTCAATTACATACATAAATATTTTTTTAAACAAAGGAAACAACAGATAATAAATAAAATAAGAGAAAATACAAGAAACTATTGAAGAATAACTCTCTATTTCTTGATTCAAACATTCTACGCATGCACTTATTTAACCCTTAAATTTAATACCTAAATACTTCGAGAAATAAATAGCCACAGATGTGGTTGATGACTTTCTGGACCCATCTAGAACTCAGCAAGATTTCTAGATAGGTTTTACAGATTAGCAATAGTCTAAACTCTAAACCATGAATGTGGTTAAACTTGTAACACTTAAAATTACTCTAGAAATAATTTCTAGCCAAGTAATACTTTAAACAATCTCATATATATATATATATATATATATATATATATTATTATATATATATATGTATATTATATATATATATATATATATATATATATATATATATATATATATATATATATATATATAATAATATGAATAAAGATATTATTATCATTATTTTATTATTTCTTCTGATAAAAAAATTTATAATTAACTTCGCTTAGATAAAAGTAATGTTGTAGTCAATACAACTTTTCCTCTTATACACATTTTTTGTGCTAAATTTCATCCAAATTTATAAAGCCAATATACACTTGAATTAATAAATAACATTTATAAATAAAAAACATACACACCGCACTAAACACATTTTTTGCTCTTTTTAGCGAATTTCCAAAGAAAAAAATGAGCTGACGAGGTTAAGGTCATGAAGGTATTTTACACACACGTGATAATCATGTCTATCAGCGTAATATTATTTAAAATTTCAAAAATAAATCAAAAAATGACATTTTTATCATATTGAAATTTCCGAGTTTATCAGAGAGCTCAATACGGCCTTGAATCACGCTAAACATGGCATGTTGTGCTACAACCATTGCATGCCTGACATAAAAACATTGCATGTCCTTCAACCATTATCCGTAAATAGCTTCCCTATAGTTGACTTCCATACCAACCACATTTGTTTTATTCATTCCACATTTAAAAGGTGACACACTAAAAACGTATCAGAAAAAAATATAATAAAACAATTTAAACAATTAAACAACAGAAGTTTAAAGCATAAACTGTACTGTAACAATATGTTTATGCTATCCCCGAATAACTCTTATCGTTTGACATACTAGTTAGTTTATTGCCACATTGTTTCAATTAGCTTCCGTGTTTTATTTCTCATTTATGATTTTATTTTGTTTAACTTTTCTTATAAATTAGCTTAATTTGACCCACTGGATGCAAGCGAGTAGCAAGTGTATGAATCCAACCTACATAAGAAATATGTTGGGTGTTAGCAGTAACTTTTTCCCTAAACAGCTTTGTTTTTGTTTCTAGTTTGTCGTCAAATTTTATGTACGGTGACTGGAAAATGATGTTAATGTGTCAGTATCATTTAATTTGCAGTAAAAAGTTAATCAACTAAACATATTTAATAAAGTCGTCAAAATTTGAAGTTTAACATAGGGCTGAATAAAGTATCTTAATTTATTCGAAACCAATTTCAGCTCAGTCGGCCCGAGCGGGTTATGCTCGAGAAGAAATACTCACAGCGAACCGAGCCGGATATGCTCGCGAAGCGATTAGTAGTCCTAAGGCGAAATAAGCTGTTCAAAAGCCCCGCGCGAGGCGAAACGATTTATTTTAATTTCGCAACACTTTAAACCACAATAAGTATAATTTTCTATCGAAAAATCTAACAATATCGAGGGGTGGGACTATATTTCCCTAGCTTACTACATACTATAGGAATCACTCTAAAAATCAAGTCTCTGAAAATCACATGTAATTGTTCGTATCCGGCACCTAGAGCTTGGGCTAATTCAATTACAAAGGGATGCTGTTTTCCAAATACCTGTTTACACTCAAGAAACCCTAGTTTACGGAGAGCTGCTGACAAAAAGTAAAATGCAGAAACGCATTAAAATTGTTTGAATAGTACGAGTTCCAAATTAGACTTAAATCGGATGAAAATTATGGATGTTATTTCTGATGTCTGTCTGTAGGCTCAAACCTTCATCACAGCACGGCTCGGCACAATTTAAATTTAAATTTTTTTAAAAGAAATCAAATGAAGGCAGACTTATTAACAACTTGAGTAAGTAGTACCAACAATATCATTTTAGACTCTTGCATTTGTTAAACCTGTTTCAAGTATCCCTTGTGGAGTCAGGTTTGCATCTTATATGCTTATTCAAAATGATAAGAACATCGTCAGCAACAACAAGTTACAACAATAACAATGGCGTCAAGCAGCCAATGCAAGCAAGGCTATACTTCAACATGGTAATTCGAACTAAACTTAAATAAACATGCTTAGTCATGAACTTGGAGATGAGGAACGTGAGATTTGTCAAGCAATTATTATGACTTGACGAGACGTGACCTTGCAAGGTTTGTAGCTTCAACTTAAACTGCAGACTTAGCGAATGTCGACATAAGTAAGCATTCTAGGGACCATAAATACTTGGTATATCGTAATTAGACTCTCTAGACGAGATGTAAAGATAAACTAACCATATAGCAACAATTTTTTTTTAATTAAAGAATAAAAATATAATTACTTAACAAAAAATAAACACAAATAATAACTATAAAGAGATAAATTTAAATAAGATAAACGCATACTGTCGTAATATGTATTGCCGTCGCATTAAGGTAACAATGCGACAGATGCAAACAGGCAAGTGATGCGGTTATGAGGAGAAGCTCGTTTACGCGATGATCGATGTCTATTTCAGCTTGACACGCGCGTGCTTTAGTTTATTGCCTAAATAAATATTTACTGTGCTTCCTTACTTACAGGATGAGAATCATTCCGTAAGAAAAAAATATAACCCCCACTTTTTTCATTAAATGTCAACGTTTCAGTCTCTACAGATCTCAAAAAGAGAAAAATAAATATGGAATATGGATGTGCATATTTTTCATGTTAAATCGCCACAGGTCAAACGACACATCCAGCTTTAATGAAACTCTCAAAGAACTTCAAAAATGAAGTTCTTAGAGAGAAAGAACTCGTTAGATTTTAGAATTAATCCAACCTGGCGTATCAAATTGGCGTCACTTTAAACATTTAAAAACACACTGTAAAATATTTGTTTAGTAAAAATTGTTTTTAATGATGTTTAGAAGTTTTCTGTATATATAATAATAAATCTGTAAATAAAGCACAAGCTCTGAGGAAGCACAGCTCTGAGGCAAGCACAGCTCTGAGGCAAGCACAGCTCTGAGGCAAGCACAGCTCTGAGGCAAGCACAGCTCTGAGGCAAGCACAGCTCTGAGGCAAGCACAGCTCTGAGGCAAGCACAGCTCTGAGGCAAGCACAGCTCTGAGGCAAGCACAGCTCTGAGGCAAGCACAGCTCTAAGGCAAGCACAGCTCTGAGGCAAGCACAGCTCTGAGGCAAGCAAGGTCTGAGGCTCTCTTGACATTTATATGAAGAGATGGACAGTTTTAAGATTCAGGTTTTCTTGTAATATAATTTTTAACCCTCTTGGAAGGGAATACTAGTTTCATGATTGGTAGGTTGCTTTACATAAACTGCGTCTCTTTTGTATAGGACGTAAGCATGAGAGGCGTGTTTCTATTTATTTCTGTTTGTTCACTTATCCGTTTCGTCATCCAAACAACCTCATAAGCGTCATCTTCTGACGAGAAGTACTAAAGGACTACAACCCTATGCTCTGTTTAGATAAAAACTCACTAAAGTCTAACTAAACGTCATAGTTATTGCGACACAACAACACGAATACCTCAAGCCATTATAAAACCAACAAGATTTCAAAAAACAAACAAAACTAAAACAACTATAAAAAATACGGGCCTTCGGCCCGTAGCCGCTACGCGGCCTCGGCGCTTCGCGCCTCGTCCGCTCCGCGGCGTCGGCCCACCGGGCCGCTTCGCGGCCCGGGGGCCTCCCTGTGGCCACTTCGCGGCCACTTTGTTGTTGTTTTGTATGATGTGTTGTTTCATTATTGTTCTTGTTACATGGCATTTTGCCATGTACCTAGCGAATTTTCACAGCCTCTCCACACAGGCCCGCTTCGCGGGCCTGAGAGGCTTTCTCACAAATTTGATTTTACTAATTAAGATTTTATTAATACTTTATTATTAATAGTATGCTATAATATTAAAACTAACAAGCATTATAAACAAAAATATATTAATGATTTTTGTTTTTAAATAAAAATACCGTTTCCGTCACTTAGGATCATAGAAAACAATATTAACATAGATGGCTCACTCAAGATTTAAAAAAAATATTTGATGGGATGCAGGAGGCTCAAGTAGTACAGTCTAGTGGTGACAGCGTGAAACTGTCACATATTTTTATTTCTGACTTTTATTTATTTATTTTATTCAACCAAACAACGAGCTGTTGAGGTAATCAAGTCTTTCCATCCGCTTTTCAGCGCTATAATGATGAGGAGTCGATGGATTAGTGATCCCAAGAAAGCTCTATAAGAATTTCGTATAAATTGGTAAAAAGTGAAAAAAATTAATTTCTCACTCTTACTTCACCCATTCTGTCGTCACCCTTGGATTTGAACCTCTAATGTCAGAGTTACAATTTTTGTTTGTTTCCTTTACTTATCCGTTTGCGCCAACCCGAGATGTTATACTCAGATAGCAAATTTAAAGTCTAAAAAACTAAGAATGAAGTATTGTTATTTTTTTAAGAAAACGATGGTGCTGCTTCGCGTGATGAGGCCCCAAGTTTTATAAAACAAAAATACATCGCAAATACTACGGCATACCAAGATCTTTGTTTACTTTTATTTATTTTACCAAACGATTGGCAACTGTTTGTTTTTTTAAAAAAAATACTACAGCACAATCTAGTTGAGAATAGAGCAAATATATTTTTACTACTAGCGCTATTCAAGACTCTAGTGATGAGGCCCCCAACTTAAATCATAAACACAAACTTGTCAATTGAGTGTTCCTACTACATTCAGGAGTGAACCATCTATCTTAGGATTGTCTGATTGAGCTGAAACCGGTCGCAATCGTTTTAGAATGACTTCGACCATATAAAGACTACTTCGAGGTTCTTCCGCTTTACAGGCCTGCTTTGCTCGGCGTGGTTTAGTGGAAGCCATTTTTGTCCTGTCTCTCTGGGACAGCAGGCTTACCAGGATGGAGCAAGAGGTAGAGGTCCATCTTTTATATTATGTCCCATCCTCTAACACTACTAAACCCAACAGATATCGTACAAGTCTTTGACCTGGACGTATACATATATACAAGATTATATATATATGTATACTGTTTGCGCCATTTGTGATGGTTCGATTGAGCTGAAATTGGTCTTAATCGATTCAGCTAGCCGTCTACCTAAACACGAAATACTTTATTTTAAAGCCATTTCAAGTTTCAAAAAAAAATTTTTTTTATGACGTCATAACTTTGATTGATGACGTCATAATGTTTTTATAAACAATAGGCCTCGTAACCTCTCAACATCTTGCGATTTGCAAAAGTTTCGTTTCAATTTGAGAACGCCTTCGAGAGTTATCGTTCGCCATACGAAAGGGTAGAAACTTTACATACATATATATATATATATATATACATATATATATATATATATATATATATATATAATATAATAAACTTTTTTCGGACATATTTTTTTGTTATCAGGAAGCCAATAGGAACCGATTCCGCTCACTCCACCCTCAACTTCCGTCATCCGAACAACCTCAAGCGTCATTTTCATTATGAAAATTCGCTAATACAAATGTGAAGCGAAACAAAATCAAAAAGAATGTTTAAGAATTGAAAATTTTGTTCAATACTATTAATTGACATACAAATTGAAATTCCATAACCACTCCTATTTGATAAAATAGGGAATGAAATCCTCCTCCTTGTGACCCTCCCCTCCCTCTGACCGTATTTTCCCAAGCGAAAAACAGTTTATATTTTAATTTTAGAGCAGGAAGGAAACGAGGGAGGGAGGGAGGGGAAGGGAGGTAGCAATGCAACATACAGAGCTCTTTGTTTAAAAATCGATCCCAATTTCTAAGAGGTTTGTTCGCCTCCTCTCTATAGAGGTTGAAGTACTAAAATAGAAGAGAAATAATAAAACAGCAAATATAGTGATGTTAAATATAAATAAAATTAATAGAATATTTCGTCGAAAAGGAAATAATGAAGAACGTAATAAAATTGTATGAGTTAACAAAATATAATTTAAAACAAACTGCCAACTACAGTACTAATATGGTCTGCCTTATATTTGTATGCTTGAACATGTAGGATCATTTTAGCGTTTCCACTTTCCCGAATGACACTCAAGTAATAACCTGTAGAGTTTATGCACCCTGCTACCAAGGAATACCTCGGTACCCAGGCTGGCTCAACCTACCTTGCAGTCAAAATTTCCCGAAAGAACGGTACTAGGGATAACCTTGTACCGGGGTTCTCCCGGGCTGAATTTGAATCCTCCACCTTCAGGACGAAAGGCGGGCGTATACCTGATATTAAAGCGTAATTTTAAAATTCTATTCTTATAAAAGAGGTAGCCACACTAGCCACAGATGTGGTTGAGGTAATAAATCAAACTAGCACTGAAATGCATTATTTTGCAAACATTACATCCAAACTGTTACCTTACTTCAAATAGGCCACCATTTTAAGAGGCATCTTTGGGTTTACTACAATAGAATCAGAACCTTGCTCTCATCAGACTTGATTTTTGTTACAAGTTTTGTTGTATGGAGTTTTGGGATTTTTTAGGCGCTAAAAGTGGAACAAAAAATAGCACATTTTTACCATTACCAAGCATGTCCTTCTAAATAAGAAATTAGCATAGAAAACTAGGGGTTACGTGTTTCCATAGAAATTACATGTTTCAATAGAAGAGACATGTTTCGATATAAGTTACATGTTTCGATAAGAGTTATATGTTTCGATACACATCCTTTGTTAGTAGATAGCAAGATATTTATGAGTTGTCACATTAAAACCACAAATGCCTCATAAGCGTAATTTTATTTTGAAAATTCGCTAAAATCAAAGAAAAGATACTAACTAACTATTTTACAAGGCACAATGTGATCGAGGTCATTAAAGCGTCGTTATTTAGACTGACTTTTGGCACCACAGAGGTTTGGGGTTCGCGTCCCAAGTTATGCTCTCAGTTCGTGTCAGATTATTGTTCATATAAATTATCGACAACTTTAGAATACACTTGGAGCGCAAAGGTTGCCACTACCACCTGACATTGCCACTACCCACCCCAGGCGTTATCCCTGATGTGCAGCAAGGATCTAAACCAGCATTATTATTATTATTTAAACGGCACTAGACCGCGAGAAAGTATTATAAAAGAAATAAATATATAAATAACAAGCAAAATCAATTATAAAGTACGTCTTTATGACAAAGTTTTCAAAAAGAATAATAACTACAAAACCTAATTCATAATTAAAATTTGTAAGATGATTCTAAATTATGGTAAATTTTCCTTAGCTCAAGAGAGATTAAGCAACGTATAGGGAATATAATTAAAGATTAGTATATAAATACATATATAGTTAGAAACGTGACATACAAGAGATTAATACCATTATTCAAATTATAGTTGGTGAAATATTAAATTGCTTTTAAAGAAACTCGATATAAAATGAGTACTAGGCTTTAAAAGAGCAACTAAATAATCAATGGAATCTGTAATAAGTAAAATGAGAACTAATAATGTAAAATTTAATGTAAAAACATCTAACAAACACAAAATCAAACATTAATAAAGCTACATTTAAATAACTAATCAAACTTTAACTGAATGACAACAATTAAGCTGTTTAGAGTGGAGATAATAGAAAATCACATTATGACAATAAAAAATATATAAAATATAGAGCTAAAAATGATATTTAGTATTATTAAAATAATACTAAATAACATATAATTTGAACGAAAAGATAGAAAGCAAAAAGGTAATAATGGAAGAGCAATGAAAAAGTAAACCAAAAAATACAATTAATTTATGGCACTAATTAGGTTTATAATTAAGAACTTAATGATAAATTAAACAAACAATGCATTAAAACAGTAAAATTAGGTGAAATGATTTAAAACCTGGTAGGAAAGGATCAGTAAAACTTAAATGACTAAATAACACCAAATAAGAATAAAAGGAAATAATGAAAAAATAGTAACATAATTGACTAAGGAATAAAATGAAGTAATAGTAAGAAAAATATCTAAACTAATGATAATAATCTGGATAACATGATTACGTAATAATAACACAAAGTACGAAAACAACTGGAGGATGAACGAGATAAGAATTATCATTACTAAAAGAAAATAACACAATGATAATACATTAAAGAGAAAGAAAAGAAATTTGCCTAACTTTCCACCATCCCAATCATAATTTCCCCGGAGGGTTGACTACAGTTCACGAGTCTTTACGCACCCCCCTCCACTCCGTCTGAGTATTTCTCTGCTCCCCCCACTCCACCCTAATATCCCACAAAGTGTTGTCAGTCAAATAAATCCCTTTTTCCCGAGGTTAACATTTTCTTTAAACCCCCATCATTATATTTTCTTTTCATTCCATTTTTTTGGAAAGAGCTTTGAATTTTATTTCTTCTTTTTTTTGTTATCATACTTCTTTCATAAAAGAAAATATTTAAAGGAAAAAGTACAGTCTGGTTCCATAGTTCCACCCCTTGGAATACTGTGCTGACTGTCAGGGAAAACAAAGAACCTTATACTCGTAGATACCTAATGTATAAAAATTATGAAATATAAATGCAGATGTATTTATTATTACATGAATATTAATATTAAAATTCTGACCAAAATAGAAAAATATATAATTTAGACATAAGTAGCGCTTTGTCAACTATTCATGTGAATGAATTATTCTAAGTGTAAGGCCGGAATAATGTAATAATATTAGTATTAGTATTAGATGTTCAATACACTATACACCTAATATGATAAATCAATAAATACTACATCGTCACATATAGATGTCATATAAAATATTAACCACGAGATATAAGTGAGTATTAAGCATAGAATAACATAATGATATATTTTATGCACATAATACATTCATATATTTATTCCAATAAATACATTCAGGTTAAAATCAGATAAAATACAAAATAAAGATGTGCACACTCACACTCACTAACATTTATACCAACACACACATACAAACAAACACTCAGCTTAAACCAAGTGGAATACAAACAGAGAATATATTTCATACGAATACATTATTGAATACATACAGGATATTTCAATAGATACAACGTAAAATAATATTTACATTTAATAACATGTGGAAATATAAAGAAAATCAATAAGCATTTTCCAACGTAACGCTTATGTATATAAATACATAACATAGCTTACATAACTAACACAGATGTATATTATTCAACAAAGATTAAAATCATAAAGTATTTATTAATTAAAATTTTCTCCCCAAGTAATAATATACGCAATAAAACAGATTAAATAAAGAACATAGAATTATTTCACCACTGCATTTAATTAAGTATCAATATCCAGCATATTAATATATATTAGTTACATAATATATTTCATATTTTACGTAACATTATTTTAAATATTGCATGAAATATATTTTTCCTCATTTTATTTAGGAATTTAATCATTTAATAAAATCGGGGACGGAGACCTCGGAACTTATCCTCATCATATCTAAATCGTTACGCTCATCCTCCCTGAATTCTCCCTCAGAATATAAAATTCGCTAAATTTAAACTCCAACATGTTTTTGGACTCGCTTTGCTCGTCTTCAGATAGTAAATGCATCTGTTTCATTCACAGCGGTCACCCACACAGCACTGACCACGCTCACTGCTACTTACTTTTAATGAAACTTGGTGTACTTATTTATAAAGTAAAGGTATACACTCAGCTCAATTATATCATTTTCTGATTTTTTACAATTCTTTAAAAAACGTACATAAGTCGTTCTATAAAAACTAATGCTGATAATGAGATGAAACTTGGCACATATGTTAGTCTTATACATAGCTACATGCGTGCCAACTTTCAATCGGATCGCATCATTTGTCTGAGTTTTTTGATTTTTCAAAATTTTCGCTGAGTCATTATTGTGGGTTAATAAAGTCATACAAAATTATTTTCCAAATAGCACAACAGTGGTTAGATGGTCTACAGTCTAGAATAGTCTACAGTGGTAGACTGATTTTAATACAAAATTTTAACTCTAGAATAAATACACTGTGCGCTACGATGATAACACACACACATATAGACAGACAACTTTGAGAAAACCACTCAGGAGGCCTCGCTTTTTTTGCAAATAGAATACGTTTCCTATATATACCTACGGTAAAATGAGGAAAAGTAAAAATATAGAATTTTCTTGAAGTTCTTTAAAGAATTATTGAAAAATTCTTAATACTATGGTTATTACAATGAATAGCTGGATAAATGAATTTCGATAAAACCTACGAGTACTGAGAAACCCTGAAAATAACTTTAATAATCTCACAAGACATTCAATTTGTTCATTTCCTTATAAAATGAGGAGTAAGCATTAAATAGCATACACACTTTCAGCAAATGTCCACATTTCTGTGGGTGAGTGTGCATGAATGCGCACTTACTTTGTATACAAGCTTTGATTTGAGTACTGAAAGTAAAATCTAGTACCTACAGGTACAGCAGGAGTACGTAGTGTACATGAACGTCTCTATACACGCACTTAATACGGTTCGGCTAAAACTTGGTACAAGAATCAACTCTTATAAGACTAAATAAGTGTTTAGAGGAACCCAACATTGGGTCACCATAATGAGTTTAAAAAACTAGTTTAATATTGTACAAAAACAAGGGACCTTAGGCCTCTTGGAGCGGCCACGGGCCGCAGGGCCGCGAAGCGCGGTGAGGGAACATTTTTGAGTGTCTTTGGTCCAAACAAAAACCAAGAACCACATCCATAGCCACAAGCACAGCTCTGAATTTGAAGCACAGATCTTACGTATAACAAGACATCGCTCATATCAAGCAAAGCGAACACAATTAAACCTTTTAAGCAACGTCAAGTAAAGTAAAATATCAAATAAAAAATACATCAGGAAAAATACCGGGTCCTTTACTTAAATAATAAAAAAATATTTTTCAAAACAGAGCCATATTTCATTGAGACAACAAAGCGACAGTTTTCCCTGGAAATTCTTCGACTTTATTTTCAGAAAAAAAATAGTTTTCCCATTTAATATAAACTGCAAAAGAGAGAGAGAGAGAGAATAAAACCGGAGGAAGAAAGTATTTTATTGAGAGAAAATATGATAAAAACTTTTTCATTTAACTTTCCACCAGTATTTCCTTTTTTTTGGTTGTCCTCTTTTCCTTTATTTTAATTATATTTTATTATTTTATTTACATATTTAGTTTTCATTTATATTTTCTAAACTAAATTTTTCTTTTTTTCGTCAGTTAAATACGGGAGATGTCATCCCACATGAGCTTCCCTTCATTTCTTCTTGTAATTTCCCCTAAATTGCTCCTTTTCTTTCCATTTTTATGCAAAGTTGCTACAAGTTAGCAACTTTGCCGCTCAACTCAACTCTCATTTCTCAAATGGCTACAAAGTATTTATTTTAAATTTTTAGAGGAAAGCTATTAAGAGGTAAAAACATTTTGCGGCAACCCTGACTGTTTAAATGATAAGAAGTTAATATTGTCAATCTCAACAAAAAATAAATATAGAACAAAAACACTTACGACAGTAAAATACAACAATTAACAGCCCATTCTGCTAATTAACAAATGACACTGCACCAAAATATTAAATATACCACTGATTTTACAAATTACAGCCTCTGATTATTATTTATTCATGGTTTCATAAATAAAACATTTAAGAGAATTTATGCTTTATAAGACCAAACTCAGATTTAAACTAATAAACGTATTTATAGATACGAGGTAGACGCGGAATACAAATATAGCCTATTAAATAAGTTCTGATTTAGAACAATAAAATTTTCAACAATAATTATTGTAAAACTATTATTTTAAAGACAACAATAAACATTAAACAACTTTTTTCCATTAAAAGCGATTAAGCCCGGATAGAAAACAAAGTGAAGTTTGAAAGAACTTCTTGTATTAAACAACTCCTGATTAAAAACTAACAAAACTTACAATAATAAAGTTTAATAAAAATTGGATTATCAAAATTAATCAAAAAAACTTGAAGATTAAATAAAAATCAAGAGAACTGTTTAATTAAAAATCTATAAGTTGCAATTAAAAAACGATAAAGCCCCAATTAATATTATGATTAAACTTTGGGTTCATACCGAATGAAACGGTTACTAATTAAAGATTAATGGAGGTTGCTTTGTTTGAGTGATGGAGAAGTGATGAGATAGTGAACGCACAGAGTTTAGCACAAGACTAAAGTATACAGAGTTATTAAACCAACAAAGATAACTTCGTTTAACATCGGCTGGGACTCGGCAATGTTCGCACTTTCATACTTTTCTTAACTCGTTTAAAGTTTTCTTTTTAATAAGAATCAAAATTTGAATCCGTTTATTTACTCAGAAGTTAAGAACTCAATATATAATATAAAATATAACATAGAGAGGAAATTCCAAGGGAAAAAACCCCTAAAAATACGTTCAAAATAAATCCACGCTCCATGCAGTTCGTAACAAATCAAGTATTTTATAAAAATGATGACGCGCTTAGTCCATTTCCCGTAATGACCCTCCTGATGTTACAAATATAAAGAATACTATCTTTAAATTAATAACAAAAGCGCACTGCACATATAAAGTACAAACAGCCACGTGCTTGCAATCTAGTGCATAACTACAGATGAATAATTCACCAGCTGACTGGTATCCTCCTATGATTACAAATAGTAATATAATTTTTTCCTAACCATATTGTAACGGTGACATGAAAATACTTTTTATTTAAAATTTTTATTTCACAAGGGTTGTTTTTTTCAACTTACTTTTATTAGAAGACACCAGCTCTCCAGTACCCAGACCTGAGTACTTACAAGTAATTTGCACTTCAGTACTAAAGCTCTCTAGTAGGGATGACAAAAAATTATCCGTAAAAACCAATAATTGGTTTTCACAGATAATTAAGGAATACAGTTATTTTTTGTAATCCCGACTAATTAAGGAAGTAATTTGCACTTTAGTACTAAAGAGCTTTAGTACTGAAGTGCAAATTACTTACAAGTACTCAGGTCTGGGCACTGGAGAGCTGGTGTCTTTTAATAAAAGTAACTTAAAAAAAAATCAACCCTTGTGAAATAAAAATTTTAAATAAAAAGTATTTTCATGTCATCCTTACTTCCTATTAACCATCACCGTAAGTAACGCAGGTTTAGGGGATCTCAAAACCCTAAATTTTACCTAAATCAGGGGTCTAACTAGGGGAAGGGATTCAGAGGAGAGTTATTAGGTATAACCCCATTCTCATTAGCTCAATTCTCGCTTAAAGTTGGATTTTAAGCAAATGGATTTTGACCTAATAGAGACTGCGAGGGAAATAATGACATTAACTAGGATTAATTATTAGCAAAAAATCTAAGTCTTAAAGTATGAAAGGTAAATTAAGATAAAATAAAACTAATAACCTACATTGTCGTCATAAATTAAATATAACAATAACAATAAAACACAAGTCATTAAAACAATACTAGAACACATCTGTAAGGAAAACTCAACATTACAACCCTAGGCAGTTTGTAGGGATAAAGCAAAATAATGATTTTAGAGCCGGGTTGAATTCTAATGCTGTTTTAACATAGAATAACAATAGGACGGGATGAAATGTATGTAAATTACATTGGATTGGATGTAAGAGCTGTATTTGCATAAATAGCGGTGCTCTGTATGTAGAGGGGGGGGGGGCATCCTGACCCTAGGATCAATACTAGAGAGCATTGAGCTAACGAAATAAACAGATAGGAGAGATATAAACAATAAGTTTAACTACACATAGAATATTAACTTTAAATTAATTAGATAGATAAAACTTATAATAGATTGAAATATAAGCTTACAGAGTAGAAAATAATTCAATTAAAAGAGACAATATATATGAAAGAGAGAAAAAGATACAGGTAAGGATAAGAATAATGCAAAGAGTATAATGGAAGTGGTAAAAAAACAGGTAAATGTAAAAACATATTGCCGCCTCTTCAGCTTGGTTATTATTTTGTATTAAATGTTGTTTTATTATTATTTTTATTAATTTTTATCATGTCAACCCCTTCGCGACGACCTACCACGCAAATACCCCCTCTCCTCTAGCATTACTTAATCAAACACATATTGTTGAGGTCATCCAAATAGATGCTATTTTATAACTCTTATTCCATGTATTATTATTCTTTTTGTATCCTTTACATATTTTCTAAATAAAGATATATCTCGTGTATATTATACACGACACATATGTATATATAGAAGATACGTGATGGATACTTAGTATAACAATATTAATGAAACAGACTGACTGATAAGGAATCATAATAAAATAGAGAACAATATAAGTATAATAGCACGGTAAGCATAAGAAGATAATATGATTATCTCTTATTAATGTAATAAGAGATAATATGTAAAAAATAGAATAGAAGATATTATAAGATAATGTATAAGGTGAAGAACAAAATAAGGACAATATGAACTGAATAAAAAATACCCCGGGTACGGGGTACCTCGCAACTTTTCCTCATCACATCGGATTCGCTACGCTCATCCTCCCTACTTCGGACTGGCTTCGCTCGTCCACAGAATATAAAACTTAACATATCTACTGCAGCGCGTCTTTGAGCTTGCTTCTCTAGTCCTAAGATAGTAAATATACATTCCATTCATTTCCAACGGTAATCCATCCAGGCACTGACCACGCTCGATGCACATGTGTACTAAATTTCAAGTCAATGGAATTATTTCCCCATTTTTTTTTAAAAAAAAGGTTACAAGTCATAGGTTCTTTTTAAGAAAATAAATAATTTCCGGAATGCGGATAGCACAACTAGACAAACATAATACTTTCCTGTACACATCTGGTTAAATGAGCAAAAGTAATAAAGCCTCGAAATGATAATAAGGTAATTAAATTAATAGTTATAATAACTATTTGTAAATAAACATAATAAGTATGCAATCATGAACTAATAGATTATAAAATAACAAAGATATTTACATAAGTATAGAATACTTTTAGTATCTTAATACTTTTATATATAAACAAAAGTATTAATGTCATCAAAGATTTGATACATTTAAATGATAGAGTCTGGTCCCTATACGGATGAGATAAAATTTCAAGAAGAGGTAAGGTCGACTCGTAGTTTACATAGGAAGGCAGACACGAAGCAAACATGGAATTGAGAGAGTAAAGGGGTATATAGCGAGGCATATAGACAACGCTACGCAACCATCCCTCACATGTTAGCTCCTATAGAGTGCTGGTCTCCTGTTACCATATAGTACAATTGTGACATACTGACTGACAATATATCACCGTCACGCATCACCCCCCGCAAACACAGTGTGTGTGTATGTGATGTGATAGCTGCCAATCACACACTACCTGAACCCGCCCAATGTCTTACACACATGAGGTCTCTTTCTCTTCATTTTATTCTCACAAACTTTTAGACTTGAACTTTTGACGCTGCTGGGTTTGAAGAAAGCTGGCACAATTTTCATTTGATTGAAGTCAAATTTCGACCGCATATATTCCTAAAATTATGAAGCTTTTCGGTGTTTAGTTTTATCGTCCAGAAATTCTAGGAATATTATCTTAACTGGAATAGGAGGAACGCTATGCTACAGAGAAACGCGTGATACTGAGAAACAAATGATATTTGCTCGTCTAAATCAATCGTATTAAGTAAATGCTGCAAACCAAAACAATGATAGATATCAAAGTAAAGCCGTTAAGTTCATATCACTTGTTATTATACCTTAAAATATTAAATTCATCAAAACTTAAATGATAAATAATAATAAACAGAAGATTGCTACAAAAAAGAAAAAGAAGATTACATTTAAAGAAAAAAAAGAATCATAATTATTCTTAAATAAAAACAGATTAGTTACACAAAAAGTCCTTTTTATTTTTTAATATATAATAATAACAACTATTAATTATAATAGATAATTATTCTTGAACCAAATGCTACAACTAAAATAAAATGAAACTGCAAACAAGATAAAAACAAGACATGCAACATGAAGATAAAAGATCAACATGTTATGCTAAAGCGGCGCATTTTTAGAAAATAAAGAGCCATAGCAGGGATACTGTTATGGTAAATTTAAAAAAATACCTTAAAACAGAATAAAAACAAAAAACAAAGTTTTGAAGGCATACTTGATTATGAGTATCCCCGTAACTTATTAAATGATAATGTTTCATTGATAAAACTCATTAACTCGTTTTAAACAAGTAAAACCAACTTGTTTCCATGAGAGGCTTTAATAAGCGTTACCCTTATGTCACTAAGAATCAGTTCTGCGTTATATTCAAGTTTTATGATCAACTAATAAAGGTAGAAACTCTGCAGCCTCTGTGAGACTAGGCTGATGTACGCAGTAAATGTCTTCGTCCTTATTTGTCATCAACATTTCGTCTCTTCCTCTGCAAGTAAAACTGATGAATCCAGTATCGGAATACATCTCGCAACTTTTTCTCGCCTTGACGAATTGGCCGGGTTCATCTACGTGATTAGCAACTCGATTATCTTTTAAATGGCTTCTTTATATTTCCATACATGCAGCAACTTGCTCTTCTTGTTCTCATACAGTAAAGAATTTGATTCTACCCAGCAGTCACCCACAACACTAGATGCAAGTCATCCGATAAAACCCGAGGATATACAATTGGAATTAAAATAAAACTTATTATCTTTATAAACATTATAACATATTATAAACACCGCGAGCTACTATCATAGTCCATAAATACCTCACACTCAAAATTCTGTTCAAATATCGATATCAGATTTTTTCACACACAGTCCTGCATATGGTGCGCTTCTAGTTGGTAGTATAGTATTCTATTATAATAAGAATAAATATGTTTGACATCAAGAGTTCACTTGATAAACAAAATTAAGTAAAAACGAGATAAGATAATGGGCTAGATGATCCAATGTACATTAATAAAAAGAATAAAAAGTAATACCAAGTACATATTTAAAAAAAAACTATATTCTTAGGAGGCTCTATTAACTCGCTACGTAGACGTTGTAGGCAAAAGTTCAAGCATAAAAACAGCAGGACTTTAAATGACTTAGTACTTACTCAAAACACTTGAATCGCTTGATAAATGTAACATGTAATACTATTGTATAACTAATACAGCAATTGATTGCACTTTATTATCAGCTACAGTCTCACAGTATAATCAAAGTAGACAGTATTGTACAGTTACTGTGTGACAGTGGTAGTTGAGTTAGCAGAGCAGTATATCACACAGAGGTAAGCTCCTGTAATCATCCACAGTCCTGGTACTCGACCCACCCAAATCCTATTGTTCTGTCCTTGTAACCCATCCACCCACGCACCCCACCCTTATTGTCTTTGCTACCCTACTCTCTATATCTACGATCAGGAGGAAACCTTCACTTCAATTCTAACAAAAAGTTTCTTCATCAATTGATTTTCTTTTAAAAATCTTCTCAACACCTTTTTCCTTCATTTACTCATTTATTTTGGAATTCATTCTTTTATCTTGCTAATTTTTTTATTACAATGATTCGATTCATAAAATACAATTAATATAAACGATATTTTAATTTTTTCATAATTTATACAATATCATTCAGATTTTTTACAAGTATTTTTTTAATCCTTTTATCAATTTAATATATATATATATATATATATATATATATATATATATATTATATTTATATATATATATATTATACAATACATTAGTCAGAAAACTTAAAAGAGTGATCAACAAGAATCAAATACATATAGACAAAGATAATAGTTCATCAGCATGAGCTATTAGATTTAATTGCAACTTCAAATATACACATTAATACTATTTCCCAACATTTCATAATTGCTGTGATAAAATAAATGCTTTTTAGATAGCGTTACTATCTAAAAAAAAAAAACAAAAAAAAAAAAAACGTTTCATATCTTCGGTACAATGTACAGTTAACCCTAATTTACTGAGAGTCCAAAAAGAATAAAAAGCAGGACGATTCAGTTTTATGTCAATAATTCGTGCCAATGACAAAATCACATATGACTCAAATCACATGAATAGAGCAGGAGGCAATTGCGGAATACGATGCAAGTGTCGCACAGGAGACCCTAAGTTTGAACTAAAATTTTTATTGGTTTCACCAAACCGATGACAGTATACGCTTGCCTCCACCTTCACAACTCGGTTGTCCGTCTGTGAGGCTCTTAAGTTTAAACATAGTCATTTCTGATCTGGGGGTATCTACCCTTAGAATTTCAAATTCGTCTCTATTTACTTTACATCTCAAGGTTTTTTTTTTCAAAAATTAATTTCCAATTCAGCATAGGTCGTTATTTTGCATAAAATTTTATTTTATTATCATCGCATTTACGTTTCTCAACAAAAAAACCATAAGCACAAATAACCCATTTAAATATTTTAAAAGAGAACGAGCTAAATTAGATTTTCATGCAAAATATAAACTGGAAATTTTAAAATTTAATGCAAGAATCCTGCGTATATTTACATTAAATTTTACAAAATCAACCGATATCAACAAAATACGCGTTTGAGTCCGCACTCCGTTTACACGTCAAAGTAGAACTCGACGGGGTTTTAGAAAAATGTAAATTTTATTTCAACTCGCGTGTCTCAAAAAGGACAGAATTTAAAATTTTAATGAAAATCAAGAGATTTATTTATTTGAAGCGTTGAACCCTGATGTTTACACACAGGGTTAAAATCCTCCTCAAGGTGAACCTTTTGGGCTCATTTTGTTTATGATGTTGTATTTTAATACGTTTAAGCCGGATTTTAAAATAATATGAAAATTATTTGGTTTCTATAGATTTTAGATTATAGATACGCAGCACGCTTACAGACATACTATAGTGGGGGAGAACCGACCCAGGTGAGGAGACCACACCTCAGTGCTCTACTCACCCGAAATTATCCACCCATCACACCTCCGTCTCATCAAACTTCCTGCCCGTGGCAGTTAAAAAGGGTCGACAGTAACCTCCTTACTCGATTTTCATCCTATATCTTCTACCAAATCAATCAGATATACCTTAGTATTTCCTACATGCCACTTGCACTTAAGCAAAAATTAAACATTTGCAAAAATGCAGCAAAACTCCATTTTATTGCTAGGACAATAAAAGAGATACTTTAAAGGCGGAATATAAAACTAAATGTCATTCCTATTATACTAAGCACATGTGTGGGAGGGGGAGGGGGAGGGGCTTGTGATGCTTCTCAATATTTACATGAGTATCCGCGTAGATGCAAGTCCTGTTGATGACGGTGTAATGTGTAATCCCTCATCTTATATATTAATTAGATATTAGACAGGGATTTAGTATTCTTATTAAGGCCTTGGCACTGTGAACAGACCGTATCAATGAACCGGAAATACAGATAAAAAATATTTTGAAACTACAGGGTTACCTCTATATCTCAAAAATATTTTTAAAAGAATTTAAATTATGTGTTTCAAAGGAATAAAACCGAGTGAGACTCACAACAAAAGAGTCTATTAGAGGCAGGTTTGATGTTGGCACAGCTCAGGGTTTACCAGACAGTAACCCTAAAACATATCACTCTGGCTCTCAGCCAGTTTATTATAAATTACCCCAAATGCACCGCTTTGTTGCCTCTAGAATGTCACAGTAAAGATAATAAATAGAAAAACTGGCCAAATATAAGAATTGGACTATTTTTTCATTTGTTGTATGGATTTTCTTCGTACTTTTTTGTTGCTTCTATGGATTTGATTGTTTTGTTTATTTTATTGTAAATACTACAGTTAATGCTGGCGTGCAGCCGTTGTTATCTCCACGCGATGGTAACCTTACCTCACGTCAACTATATTCTATTAATGAGTTGCAAAACAAATGATTTAACTACAAGTACAACTTTCCAGCAAACACGCTTTCTCTTGTAAAACCCTGAAATTCCGTTACAAATTTTGAGATTAAACAATGTAAGTTGTGTCATAACTATATAATAATGTAAATGTAATACGGATATAATATGTTAAATATATAATGACTTACGGTTTGCTTGTGAAGGACGAGATTAGATCTAGACCTCCTCGGGGTCATGCCGACGTTCTCTCCTCTCATTATGGACTCGATCACTGAAACCATAACCAACTGATAGTAACAAATAATTAAATATATAAAAAAATCTGGTACGGGGTACCTCGGAACTTTTCCTCATTACATTAATACTTTTCCTCATTATTTATTCGATACGCTCATCCTCCCAGCTCCGTACTCGCTTCGCTCGTCCTCAGAACGTAAATGCATCCGTGTCGTCGTTCTCAGTGGTTACCCATACAGCACTGACTATGCTCAATGCTGCTAAATTTTTATGATCCAACAAAATCATGGATAAAACAAAACTTAGAGTACTTAAGTACACTTAAGGTACTTAAGTACCTTAACTTTAAAAAGTTAAGGTATACCCTTGTACTAAATTTCAAACTCAACTGAATCATTTTCTGGTTTTTACAATTTTTTAAAAAACCTACACAAGTCATTCAATAAAAATGTAACTAATGCTGATAATGAGATGAAACTTGTCACATACGTTAATCTTTTATACATAGTCACATGTGTGCCAAATCTCAATCGGATTTTTTCGCGTTTTAGGATTTTTCGAAATTTTTGCTGAGTTGAAATTTTTTTGAGTTGTGGGTTAATGACGTCATAAAAAATATTTCGCGAGCATAACTACAGCGGTAGACTGATTTTGTACGAAGTTTCAACTCTCTAGCATAAATACACTAGGAGCTACGATGATAACAGACACACACACACATACATTAAGACACCAGGAGGCTTTTAAAACACTTGAAAAGGATAATTCTGGTTTCATCCTGGTTTCGATTTTTTTGCAAACACAATACTTTTCCTATACATGTACGGAATGAGGAAAAGTAAAAATATTAATAATAATTACATCATTGCTACTATAAGATGACTAAAAAATATTTTCACTTTATAATGGTGGCACTGTAATAACATGTTATAACTGTTTTATCATTTTGACCTTATTTATTGCTAAGGATAGTCAAATTGAGCTGAAACCAGTCCCAGTCCTTTTACCCTACAATCATAAAAAGACCACTTCGAGGTCCTTTCGCCTTGCGGGCCTACTCAGCTCGCCGTCGTTCCGTGGGGGGGCATTATGCCCTGTCTGTCTGGGACAGTAGACTAACCAAGGCAGACCAAGAGGTAAGGGCCACACTTATATACTACCTACCCACCCTCCAGGACTGCTGAATCTAATAGACATCGTAGATGTCATTAACTTAGACGCACACACACACACACACATATATTATATATATATATATATATATAATATATATTATATATATATATATTATATATATAATATATATTATATATATATATATTATAATATTTTTTTTTTTTTTTTTTTTTTTATT
This sequence comes from Microvelia longipes, assembly GCA_018340805.1. Classification (NCBI taxonomy): domain Eukaryota; kingdom Metazoa; phylum Arthropoda; class Insecta; order Hemiptera; family Veliidae; genus Microvelia; species Microvelia longipes. The sequence continues at coordinate 53,123,051 of JACMZG010001870.1, read as the reverse complement.
CGGACATATTTTGGTACCAGGAAACCAAACTTATAGAAATACTTAAATTACATATATGTATATTATGTTTGTTAATGAAAGAGATGTTCAAAAGTTATAAATTACTGTAATGGTTTGTTTATACGACTTAACTTTTACTAAACCTAAACATTACTTTTACTAAACATTTTTTTCAGAGTTCATTGAAAAAGCAAAGATGTAACAGCGGGTTAAAACTTTTACATACAAGAGTCGAGGCTCTAAACTCCACTGCCAGCTCCAACTTCGCTACTTAGTTTAAAATTTATGCTTAAACTTGATATTTTGCTAGGTTTATATAATATTATTTTCAATAGAAAAGTTTCACTAGGAGATGTAGCGGCGTTTTCAGGAAAATACTGGATTTATGTTTCACCGCTTTTGTCAAGGCCAAAAATTCTTTTTAAAACAACATTTAAACCTCATCTATTCAACAGGAACCACAGAGAGAGAAAGGAGACAAACAGCAGGTACTAAAGATTCTCTACTGTTGCTGCCTCATTTATTTTTTAACATACTTCTATTTTAATATTTAAAATATTAAAATAATTAAAATCTGGTTTCTATAGTAAAGTATCTATTGTCGGTCTTGGCAGGTAAATAAAACCTACTAGTGGATCTACAATAACTGAATCCATTAGAGGAAGATTTGATCTGAGCGTCAAGTACATTAAAATTTGTAGATTCACTTTGTCGAAGGGAAAATAAACTCAGCGCGTAATCACCTTTAAACGCGGAGCTACACCGTTACAGCGGTTGAACTGTTACAAGGGAGGGGGGATGTTTAGTCTACTCTGTTAAATCTACCAGACATAAGAATAAATGCGCTTACCTCCATCGCCTATGAGTCTCATATGAAGCAGAGAGGGATCTTCACTCCTATTCTCTAATACTGTATCGTCTGTTACTGTCAGCTCCTGGAACAAAAAAATATTTTAAGTATTAGATATAAAAAGCAAAGTGCCACAAGGAAAATCTAGAGAAAGCTTAAGAAATTTCGAGCAGTTACATAATCTCACGACATGAGTAATATGCAAAACCATACTGATTTCACAGTGAATTGAAACCCTACAAACATAAATCTAAGAACAGGACAATTCACGATTATCAGTTACCAATAAGCAAGAATGGAAACTAAAGCTTAAAAATGAATGTAAAACACCAAATGATGAGTCGAGCTTAGACAAACTCGAGATCGGAACTTTGTACAGATAAATATTATTGGAATTTAGAGGCCAGGGTTATCAGGGTTGTCATGACACAGCAAGTATAGCTTGGAATGCCATACTTGCATTGTCAATATATGGACGGTGACGGTAGCTAATTCTTTTATTTCTTTCACTTTCCGTAAATATAACCCTTTAGCTTAATTCTCATTAAATATTGCAGACAAATATATAACTATAAATGTTATATTTAAGATAAATAATTCAACTGTATCAACAAGTAATACATTTAAAGATAAATTTAAAATCTTAAGAAGTTTTTACAAGTACTTGTCAAAAAACACAAAAACCTTAATAATACAATAGAATTTTCCTTTCCAAAGAGCCCAGAGAAAAATAATGTTACTCGCATTTCTAATAAATTTAATCCTATTATTGTAACCCTTTGAAAACAAAAGCAAAAACGACCCAAGAGAAAAATACAGAGCAGGAAATTCGAATAAAAAAATAGAACGAGACCAAACATAAGACCCTGTGCAACACCAGAGTTTTGGGAAAATTCCTCTTTCCCACGACCTATTCTTTTCTAGGACACAATAAAACATTTTCTTTTTTTAAAGTGACCCTTTTTCCTTATAGCTGTAGTATACACATTAACAAACAAACACGCACTAAAATCTACAGAGAACACACACTAGCACATACATACTTACAAACAATACATACATAATAATGTATACATACATAGTAGCAATACATACATAATAACAATGTATACATCATACATATTAGCAATACATACAAACTAACAATACATACATAATAACAATGTATACATACATAGTAGCAATACATACATACAAACAATACATGTAGCAATAAATACATACTAACAATACATGCATACATAAATTGTGATTAAAAATACATCATGTACAAAACCAATACTGGTAGAAAAGTAATAAGCCGGCTTGAAGCAATCATCAAGCATTCGCTGACAGCCGTAATATAGTGTAAGCATTATATAAACAGCACAGAGTCACAAATTGCAGTGTAAGGATGGACGTCCATACTACACTAAGTCACTACTAATAATAGTACCATCATTTGCTTTAGTTTAGGTTTTGCATTACACCGTTTCTAACAGCAATATAATAGATCCTGTTAGAGAGAAGAAAGTGAGATACTTAAAGTTCCCTACTCCGCGGCGCGGCCCGTTCGCAGCCACTGCTTCGCGGCCCTTAGTCCGCACAAAAGTGTCTTGTGCATGGCTTGTTGATTTATTATTATTTATAACATGGAGTTTTGCCACGCACTCAGCAAATTTTTATCATCTCAGTAAAATTGTATTATCCTAGTCTCTAGCTAGGATAATACAGGGTAGGGGTAGAGAATATCCTTCCAGACTACCTCCTTTCTAGAGCTATATTTCAATAGAAGCCGTCGAGGGGTTAAAAACCTGGTATAAATATTCAAGAATATATATATATATATAATATATTATATATATATATATATATATATATATATATATATATATATGTGTGTGTGTGTGTGTGCGAGTGTGTGTGTGTTTTGATGGTTTTGTAACGCAGTGTGTTTTACACAGAATATTTGTAAAACCATACTAAATCGACATATATATATACAAATTTAATATAATTTTACACATATCCTGATAATTATTAAAACCCACAGCATAACAAAACCGACAATACATCTAAATAAACAACTTTTAATCGAAGTATCTTTATTTACTAATTCCAAATCATTCCCAACATAGAACGACGTGTATGGTATGAATAGCGAATCCAATTATCTGATTCTCAAGTAATGCCCTCGGGAGGGAGATGTAAGGCCAATTAGAGACTTCCCCTTGAAATATTTTCTGTTGCAATCAATCCGGTATGAATTGATGTCGGAGGTTTTTATGAGAGCGTGCTTTGAATCAAACCAATCACTGGAGATGGGGCACTCGGAACCTAACCTTCGTTACAGTCGTTATTTTTCTTTCAAATTTTTCGTTTGCACAAACAAACCAACATACTTCTTTAAAATTAATATAAAGGTAAATAGGGGTTGAAATGAGATGTTGGTAACGACGCTATCTCTGGCTCTATTATCTGGTTCTTTTATATTTATTGGGCTTTAAGAAAGAGAAACTTAGTTTTGGTAGCTTCTTTCAAAAGTAGCCCTGACACAGAATAGCTGAACACAAAGCTCCATCCAGCACGTGCTGTAATATAACAGATTTGAATGAAAATTTGCCAATAATTTAATAAATTCATTCATTCAGGTACAAATCCATTTATATAGTGAAATTCAATTCTTTCAATTTGTTTGGATTGTATTACAATTCTAAAAATGTATAGAAAAAATGCGTCCGCTTCTTTGCTTCAAAATAAATATGCTCCACGGCTCACGCTTCAAATGAAGCATGTCCAAACAGTCTATATCGTACCAAGTTTCAAATTCAGATTAATGTAATCTCCTTATCAAGAGAGATAAAATTATATTAAATTTTCGAATTCAAAAAGGTATTATAGGACAGGTTTTCTAAAAGAATATTACGGATTATTCCAGGTATTTTCAAAAGAGGAGGGGGATTTATCGATTAAATTCTTAGCCTGGGCTACTTTATACAGAATTCAACATACCTACGTTTCTAGTATATTGCTTTATATCGGTATTAATTAAAACCATTTAAATATAAAACTAATTTTAATTTTAAAATAATTAGTTGGGTAACAAATATGTAAAATAAAATCATTTGTCTTTCCATAATGATGATTTATGATACTGTAAGACTGCAGACATAAAAAGTTTATACTTTAAACATACCCAAAGCTAAATGTTTTGCAGAGGCAAACTCTGCATCATCAGTAGAATAATCTAACTATTCCAGCACCAGATTAACAAATTGTTAATAAACAGTAATTGGGAAGTTTCACCAGTATAAGTTTTGTTATAATCTTTACACGGAATTCTGTAAACTACATTAGATCTGTCTTAAGTTAAACGGAATCTTTTGTCTTTAAGAAAAATGTGTTTTTAATTTAAGGGATTTTTTGAGCAATTATTTGAGCAAATTCGTAAAACACAGAGTCATAAAACGCGGAAAAATATTTGAGCTTTGGCACGCATATAGTTATGTATAAGACTAACAAATGTGCCAAGTTTCATTTTATTATCAACATTAGTTCAATTTTTATTAAATGTTGTGTGCGTTTTTTAAAAATTGTGAAAAATGGGAAAATAATGCAATTAAGTAAAAAAATTTGGTTGGATCATTTACTTTGACGTAATGAATAAGAACACCAAGTTTCGTTTCAATACGACAACAATACCCATGATTTTAGTTGGATCATAAAAGTTAAGCAGTATTGAGTGTAGTGAGTGCTGTATTGGTGACCGCTGGAATAAAACGGATGTATTTACCGAGTTACGTGTTGCAGTATAATTCTAATGAATTCTATATCCAGGACAAGTAGGGAGGATGAGCGTAGCGAATCCGATGTGATGAGGAAAAGTTCCGAGGTACCCCGAACCCGATTTATTAAAATTGCCCATCAAATAGGACAGGCCAGAATATAAAATGAATAGAAAATAAAATTTTGCTAAATTAAGGATAGCAAAATTTTAATTTCTATTTTATTTCTATTAGCAAAGTCAAGCAACCAATTACTACGTATACACAGCGTATTTAACAAGTGATCGTATTACACGAGCAGAGCATTTACTACGATCCGGTTCTTTAAATTTGTTTTAGTCAAACCGTATTTATTTAGTCAATCGAGTGAGATTACGTGATAACTGATCCCGCCAAAACGCGATGTTTGCCTTTTATAGCAAAAGATTCACTTTTGGTTAAAAGGAAGTTAAAACCAATAAATACATAAATTGGTTAAATTGTGATTTCTTTGCATAGTAATAAAGTTACACAAAAAAAAAAAAATATTTCAAAAGTTATTTGATGAAAAACAGTAATATTTAAGTGAAATAAAAGTTATGCCATCGACGAGAGGGTTATCTGCTAAATACGATCCATCCATTCATTTAGATTCCATCTCCCTAGTTCTAGCGTATCTGACTGAGTTCCCATCGCATGGTTCATACAGCGTATGTAACCGTATTAAAATATCGTACTTAATACGATCCGCGGATTTAAAAGCATGTGTGAACGTACTAAATGTTAAATAAATAATCTTTCTGTGCAAACCTGAACTTTAAAAACTATTAAAATAGTAAACAGAGAGATTTTTTGCTGGAAACAGGATAAATATGTCTGATAAAAAAAATAGTAATTTTAACATGAACACAGGACAGATTTTATCATCTATTAGTAATGCTATTTAAAGGTTATTTATAGTATAAACAAACAATGGAGATAATGTAAATATCAAAATAATTCTGGCGCGGTGTTCCGCATGTCGGGCAAATTTCCTTTGGGATGCGTGTTTCCGTGCTTAACAACAATCCTGGTAGAGAAGCTAAAATTACACCTAAAATTTTAGTAGATTGCCAAGAATTGAGAATTATTTGAACAATCAACTCGACTAAAAATTCGAGGAGTTGTTTAGCTTAACAACTTAATCAATGCTTTGAGTGAGTGGAGCGCATAGTGGATGCGACCCACCTGAGGTCGTTTCCGCAAGGCGAATACCCTAATGGACTGAAAACCCTTAAACTGGCATCTATTTATTTGCAGCTTCCTTTTATGCCCCAACAGTAAGCTTGTATTATTAAAAACATAAAAGGGCTTTAGTTTGTAATAAAAATTTTCATGCAATAACAATAAACAAAAGTTTTATAGCAAAGGCATAACGTGTATAGTAAAAGCCCTTACATGTTTCTATGGGCCATTCACAATTTATATGGGCTTTATGTAGGCTTGCAGAGGCCCAAAGGGCTCTAACACAGAACCCTCTCATACATATTAATACTTACTAAGAATAACCTTCATTTTATTCCTAAATATCAAGCAGAAACTTTTAGCATTAATATAAACAGTTTTCAAATAAAAGGTAAACCTTCTTTTCGTTTAATTTGTGTCAGAATAGAATACAGGTGGATCTCCATCGTGCCCCACGCCATCATCCCCCGCATCATCCCTACGGCATCATCCCCCACGGCATCATCCCCACGGCACCATCCCCCACGGCATCATCCCCCACGGCATCATCCCTACGGCATCATCCCCCACGGCATCACATTCCGCAATTTTTATCCGATTCAAGTCAAATTTATACGACATAATATTCAAAGCATTCTAAATGTAACCTGCATTTCATTTTTCTTTCGGGCCACAGTGAACTAAGGTTTCTAGAGATTAAACGCAATATTGGAAAACTGGGACGCTAACAGCGTCAATTTAGAGTGGGTCAGGGGAGAAATGTGCCAAATAAAAAATCCTCTTTAAAAATACGGAACAAAAGCAAAAACTCTCTAAGCTGTATTTCCCAGCTTCTTATCTTTATTTTTCATCTAAATACCAAGTTAACAGCACAAGCTAAGTTGGAAATATTTTCTCAAAGTATAATACTGCCCTAGTTTCAAGCTGGGTTTCAAGGCCAAGCATTAAGTAGGTAAGGGCAAGGAAAAACACGGAGGTAGTGGATAAAGAGCAAACTTATATCGTAGACAAGTTGAGATTTTTAAGTTAAAAACTTTCCAAGTAGTTTATACTAGACATTTTATTAGGTTGATTTCAAAAGAGCTTCTAAGGTAACAGTAAAGATAAAATTGTATATAAGCAAGTTGAGAATATATAAGTTGGAGAATTAAAGGGTTAAAGTGGCGCAACCTTCAGAGAGCGGCGCATAATCTATTTACTATCTTAAGTTTAAAAATCAATCACTGCGCTTAAGATTATAACAACCAAGCGAAACTACTTTGTATATATGAAGCGGTATCAGAATCGGTAATTTAACAGTCATCTTAATCCTGAGAAGTAATTTTTATCGCACCACGATGTACTTCTCCACTACAGATGACTCAATAATCTAAATTTATCATCTTGCATTTCCTTACCCATTTCTACAACACTAAATTTTATATTATGCCTCAAACTACGGCGACAAATTCCATTAGAATCGTTTAATTTGTCAGAATAAATGTATAGCAAGGTTAGTAGAATGTCATTATTATCTAGTGCGGTAGGATGGGTTGTAAATGAAAAGTAAAAATCGAGTTACCAAGCAGGATGAGAAAGCGCTCTGCTAAATCAGCTCTCGTCATGACACATCAGTACAAGGGCAAAGGTATTTAGCACTAAGACTGGAGATTTCTTTCCATTAAAATAACCTGGGATCACCCACCTCACAAGGCTATTGAAATTAGGTGCAGATAGCACCGACATACAATTTTGTGGGGAAATTTGTATAAATTACAGTATAATCAAAAATAAAGGGCTGTTTGTCTAAAAATTAATTCATTTAATGTAATTATAATTCTAATGTGAGACTTACCCTGGTAGCTTCATTATAACCAACAATGACGGCTGTATACCACTGATGAGAGTATCCCTCGGCTCGGTAAACCTGGACCCTATAACCAACTAGTACGGACGGAGTGGTCACCAGGATACTCTGACCATCTTGACATCTTTCCCATTCTCTAACCAAATCTTCACCAGGCCGACCTTCGTAATCCTGAAACAGACAATGGATTTAAATAACATTCCTGGCTAAAGTAAGTCCTTGATTGTCCCGGAAAAGAGAAATCCAATGGTTAGTAAGTAGTACTGACATAAGGTCAGTCGCATGTCAGGTCTCTACCTGAAATGACAGAAAACTTATCAAATAAGTCGAGACCTCTAGGAGAGTCCTAACTTAGCTTAATAGGATAAGACCTAAGGAAGAGGATCTTTCCAATCAGATACGACGTGAACGTTATTGCAGCATATACACAGAATGGAACCATGTCAGAGAGGGGTGGAGTTATTTCTGTCTAGCTTACTACCTAGTATATAAACTTCCCTCATACAATTTTAATTTTAGATGTTTTATTCCGCAAGTAAAGTCAACGCTAATTATTAGGTAAACTTGAAATTAGAAACATGCATTGCAAGCGTTTTACTACCTACTATTTCCGTACAATATCTAAAGACCCTAGTAACCGAAAAACTGACACTAGACGAAATACGGCTAGAGTGCTCTGAAATATCAGATACTACTATGAGAATGGTTAAAGCTACAGAAACAAGCCGTACAGTAACAATCTTTTTTTTAAATGAATCAAGGAAAATTAATAAGCTGATACAACTAATTAAAAAAACTTTTTACCCTAAAGGGAAAATTTATTGAAATTTTATTCCTCCATCCAAAAACCGACCTGATCCTTAAAGTTTGTAGAAACTCCCCAGTTGGTTTCACAGATAAAAACTTTGTTTATAATAGCTTTTGATAAAAATTGTAAGGGGTAACATTTTTTAACCCAATAAAGCTTTGTCCCTCCCTTGCTGAATCCGCCCCCCCCCTCCCTCCTAGAAAAAGAAAAATGGGGACATATCATTTATTAAAAAACTTTTTTTTTATTAACTAAACCCAAGTTTTGCGGTAAAGGAAACACCCGAAATCCTAAGAATAGATTAAACCTATATTTTTCAGTTAAGGTTTAGTTAAAGGGGAAGGGATGGAGGGGTGTGGAGTAGATAGGGTATAGGAAGCAAGCTTGAAAAGATTATTTTTTAATTATAAGGGTTTATAGGATGAGATAGCTTAGGATGCTCAAAGGTCAACGTTTACTCCAGGTCAAGGAAAACTTTTTCTTAAAAAGTGATAAATCAGAAATATATAATTAAATATATAAAATAACTGTTTCTAAACACTAAGCTGAACCGGTTGTTAGAATGATGCAACTAATGATAATTTCTGTTTCATTATATTATTCTAACACTAAAAAAATGTTGCAAAAATCTGCCGAAATGCTGGCTGGTCTTATCGAGTTCAGTCATTGGATCAGCCAAGCAGATCTGGCGAGCATTATTTACAGCATTTGCTTCAAGGAAGTGGAAGGAGGAATCGCCTCTCCTTCTTGTAAGGGTTCCTTTATTAGTTTGTAATTACCTGCAGGAAACTAGGATAGAATCCAACATTTAGTGTCAACTTATGTTGTTGTTAAAATTCCATTAAATCTGCAAAATTGTAATGGCCCTTTATTTTGCATCACAAGAATTTCTTTAGCTTTAATTGCTTTAAATATCTTTATTGCTTAACTATCGTATTATTAACTTCAATTAATTTGTTAGATGAATTATTTTTAACATCACTATGACCAATAAATTTACCTTGATGATTTTAAACGTTGACTTGGATTTTAAAGCTAAAGTTCTTCCCTGGAGATATTCAACAGGTTCTACTTCTGACAGTGATAATTCTAGACTTCCTACAAGTGCTGTGAATGTCTGAAACAGACACAAGAACAAAACATCAGACGAAGCAACCAAAACATTCCAATATAAAAACAAAACATTGCAGCAAATAAACAATACATTATAAGGGATAAACGGGACATCAAAACAATATATGAGAACGATTCATCGGAACGAAGAAACAGAACATCATAACAAACATTAGAACAAATTAACTAAGTAATAGCAAAAATAGTTTGAGGAAAATGTCCACCTCAATACATTTAATTTGATCTAATTTAAAAATAAGAAATTCTCCAAATTTTAAAATTTACATGAATTTGTCAGCTAAGAAAATTAATAGAAAGACAAGAGAGCTTTAAACAGCCAAGTCGTTAACGTAAAAGCCAAGTGTCTACCTAACCGAGCCAAAGCTGTAACTTATTTGGTAATGTTCAAGTTTATAACTTGATCTTACTCAAGATAAAGTTTTTAAGTAGTCAAGTCGAAGAGTTTAGAGTTCAAGGTTAAGTCATGTCTGACCCGGGCTTAACATACTTAGTACCTAATGTTAAAACACAACTACATATTTTAGACTTAAAGCAACATTTAATTTATTGTCCTTAATTTGCTTTTCAATAAAGTATAAGAATGAGACAGAAGATAGTATAGTGAAATGAAGCCATGACTTTCTAGTAACATTGCATCTATATTACCGTCTCAATTATTCTATTGAAGTGTCTCAACTACCAAGCATATTATTTTCCAAACATAAATTATAAATGTAAAACAAGATGTCAAATGTTAAGATAGGAGGTGAGCCGAATCGATTGAGACAGGTTTCAGTAAATAGTTGGAAAGGACATCCTCTATCTCCAGCCCACTTAGCTTTTTATTATCTTAGTCTGACTATAAGAGGGCCCACGTGATGGTAATTTCCTAAATACAAGTAATAAAATACAACAACCAAAACACAAGGGACTTGTTCTGAGCGGACCCAAGGCCCTCGAAGCTGCCACGCCGCGAAACACCGAGACTTTTTAGCAATAAATATTGATACATTTTAAATGAACACCATTTTAATATACCATGATATAATTTCCCAAAAATTTAATCAGTTTTCTTTCATGTAGAGCATGATTTACCATATGTCTTGAAGCACACTTACAAAAAAAGTACACTGACACATTGTCTTGTATGTACAGCTACCGCCAGAAACCAACTTATATTCCATTTTATAGAATCTCTTTAAGTTAAATCGTGAAAAAAGAGGGTGTCACATTTTTGCAACTACAAATCATTCCTCTTCAATTACAGGAGATAAAGAAACAAAATATTAATCCCAACAGAAAAACGAATGAAAGAGAAAACAAACGGCCTCTCGTTCACATTGTTAAATAAAAACAATTCTAAATCTATACCATCGAATTATAAAGTTTAAAGGAAAATGAATGTATGCTAAAAAATCAACTTAGCACTAATATATATCAAGTTTCAAAGCATCAAAGTTAAGACTAATAACATACATCGTATCAGCTAATGTAGTAAATAAAGCAAAACTAAAATTAATGATTGACATAAAGGAAAAGTAGATCCAATGTAAGACAAGACTAAGAGGTCAATAACCTGACACCTCTAACCCATCCCCTCGCAGTCCTGAGTTCAAGACCCAGACTTAACCTTATTTTTTTATCTTTCTTTTTAAATTGGGTTTTTAAATAAATCCCTTTGTTAGGATTTATATAAGAATTTTTTGTGTTACTCCTTTTAGAAGTCATTGTGATTTGGCTGAGATGATTAATTAAATGGAAGGAAATTGAATCAGGTTTATAAACGAGATTGATTGACAAAAGTTTTTTTAAGTAGATCTGACTTCTTAGGTATTATATTACTTTCTCCTTTTGAAGAGGGAGGAGGAAATAAGCTTTAGGTTTCATCCACAAAAAGATTTGATGGAACCAAAAAATATTTGGTTTACATCAGAGAAATCAAATTATTTAAAGAAGATCATTCAAGAAAACCATCCAAAATAAAATGTTTTTAAACTAACAAATTTGATTTTAGTGCTTTTTCAAGTCTCTAGCATAGTTTCTCTAAGAAATACAATGATAACAGAAACACCACACACACACTTATAGAGAGACAACTTGGTAAAAACCACTCAGGAGGTCCTAAATACGGATAATCCAGTTGAAAATCCGGTAACATTTACATCTTTAAAACCTAATAAAATATAGAAGTAAATAAAATTTTAAATGCAAAATCATACAAAGCTCATTTAGGATTATGGACTTAGTTACAAATTTATTCGTAATTTATGATATGCCCGCTCCATTAAATATAGAGAGAGACCTTTTCTTACACCTCATATATTCTTTTTTCTAAACTGGCAGACGACAGGCTAAAAACGCCTTTCAAATGATTGCAATAGATAATTGAAATGGAATGTATGTTACGTATAATTAGGATCAATACAATACTTTCTACACACGCGGCATATAAGAGAGGAAAAGAAAAGTCGTTTGTGCAATTTTCTTTCCAAAGAAAAGCACGCCTTTAGTGAAAAGGCTATAAAAAATCTGAAAAATCAAATAGCAAAAATAATTTGTAACTAAGAAACATAAGGTGTAGAATCAAGCAAAGGAAAGGATTCTTCGAAACGGAAAATTCGTTTTTAACAAGGATGAGAAGGGCTGAATTTTCTTCAGACTACATTCCACTAAACAATCACCTTATCAAGGTTTTCTTTATCTTTCCTTCCAGAACTTTTCTCTGAAATTTTATGGATTTTTTGTACAGTTACCTCTTTACAATCATACAAGACACCAATGTTCTAACCGGGGGATAATCTTCTGTCAAAACTTATTAAAAGGAAATAAATTATATATTGTACACATCCATATAAATAATAGATAACTTTTATAAATATTCTTATATTATTTTTATAAATAAATATATTAACCTAAATTATTTAGTATTATCTATCTAAAACATGAGGCAAAAATCTATTACGCATGATTAATACAACAGTTGCAAGAACTGCATTGCTGTAGTAACATAACGGTTAAAAAGCGTTTCGCACTTTTTACAATAACCTCCTGGAAAATAAAGTGTTTATTATAATCTGCGATCTAATTTTATACTTGGATAATGTCAAAGTAACGTCCAAAGAGAGGCAAGTTTGAGTTTGAGTTAGAAATACCTTCCAGCAAGATATGGAGGATGGTATCAAGTGTCATTGCTAATGGCCCAGTGAAAAGTGGACACTAGTCACTTATTAGCTCTATGAGAAACTTGTTACAACAATATATATATATATAGAGAATACTTACGAGTGCTGGTGCTAATTGCTGAGTAGGATGAGGACACCAAACTAATGTCCTCTCTATAAGAAACATGTGGAATGCTCCAGTCTTGTAAACGCTCACCCATTCTCTTCTTTCCCATTCTCGATCATCGTATTCCACCAGGACCTGAAACAGATATCCCAGCCGTTAGTTATATTGGAAAATAGTCGGCTTCATAGGAATGAAACACGTGGCTCTTAGCAATGTAGACACCAATTCTGAGGGATTATAAGTATGTATGTTATAGGAACTTGAATTAGAGGGGGAAATGAAACTACATCTATCAGTAGAGTGAAATTTTACTAAAAACTATTGAAGTGAACTGTAAACAAATAAAAGCTCTCGATAATAAAGCGAGGACAATAAACTATATGATCACCTGATCAGAACCAGGGAGTTTCATGCTAATCGGAATGAGCACAGCATTATTACTTCAGTTAGACCTCTGGTGTGGATCCATTGTCATCAGTATAACTATACAACAAATAAACCATTTATTCAACAAACTGTACCCTACATGGTAGCAAAACATCACACAAATATTCCGTCCAAGCTGGTAACAAGACATCCGCCCAAGCTGGTAAAAAGACATCCGCCCAAGCTAACGTCCAGATTAACATATATCATTACGCTCATCCTCACTACTTTGCACTTGTTTCCCTCGTCTTCACATAATTTATACCCCCCCCCCTAACTACTTATATACTATCCCTAATTTACACTTCGAACTCACTTCTCTCGTCCTCAGAAAGTAAATACATTTGTTTTGATTCCAACAGTCACCCATCCATGCACTGACTTTGCACGATGTACTTAACTTTTATTATCCAACAAAAACCATGGATATACTTGTCGTATTGAAACCAAACTCCTAAAGGACAAACTTTTGCTAAGTTTTAATTCAATTGGCTTACTTTTAATTTAAAAAAAAATATCGAGTTAAAGAAAAACCAAAACTAAGGTTTTATTATAATAATCCTTTTCATTTAAGTTTCAAGATGAATCAATATATTTACACTCAAAAGCCCAACAAAATACAATTGTTGCTAAGCTCAGCTCATTTTAATTCGCTATGCATCTAGACCATTTTCCACTTGCTAGCCTTAAGAAAAATCGTTGTAATATTTGAATCAGAATTCAAGTTTTATATTCAAAATGTAAAAAAATATATTTACAGACCAAGAGCCCAGGGGTGTTTTGTTAATAAAAAGTGTAATGGCTGGGACCGGTATAATTTTTCGTAAATACCTTCCTGAACAAGGATTTGCAATTCTGCCGACTCGTATAGGATGGGTGTCCCAGGCAGAACGCACTTTAGGGGTCAAAGGTTCTGCACCCATGGGGGACACCCATTCGATACGAGTCGGCAGAATTGCAAATCCTTGTTCAGGAAGGTATTTACGAAAAATTATACCGGTCCCAGCCATTACACTTTTTAGTAACAAAACACCCCTGTGCTCTTGGTCTATTACTTCTAAAAAAAGTAAAACGTTTTAAAATAAATTATTATATAATATAATATATATAATATATATACATATAATTTATATATACATATAAATATATATACATATAATATAATTATATATATAAAATATTATAAATACATATAATAAAAAATTATATATACATATAATATTTATATAATTATTATTATATAATATATAATATAATTATATAATCTCTAAGAGTAAGTTTAAAGTGTTCACAAGAAACATTATAATTTTAAATAAACATGTGTATCTCATATACATCAATAAATCAAATTAATATTTATTATTATTTTTATATAAAATTATAAAGTTTTAGTTCGACCTTGACCTTTGCCTCTCCCATTTAGCTCCCCTTTTCCCCCTTTCGGGAGCAGTAAAATTTCCATAATTTTCAGAGAGGGAAAACTTCTAAACGTGTAATATTCAAATTAATTTTAAATGACGGAGTGTATTTTTACTCAAGTATATTAACTCGGTCTAAATTATAATATTTTGCCCCGAGTAATTTTGTATAAATAAACTTTTGAAATTAAAGATTTCTTTTATATTATAAAACTAAATTGAAATTTTCAAGTTAATTTAAAAAATTTTGACTTAAAAATGAGAAGACAAAAATTTAAAATTGCACTAAAATGTAATTAAGCTTATTAGATGTTTAGATCTCAAAAATGATTACTAACTTTTCACAGATAACATCTAATTTTTCTTCCCCAACTTAAGATATTGTCTCATCTATATGATAAAATATAATTTTTCCTAGAGGCAGATAAAGAAGTGGAAAATGTAAGAAAGCCAGTGTGGCATTGTACAGCCAGTTTATTATACATGTTATGATTTTATGAACAGGATAATAAAAAACTTGATCAGGCGGACAAAGCTTAAGTATATAATAAATGTATTAAGACAATAAAAAATACGAACTCGAGAAAGTCCCAGGTCCAAATAAGTATTTATATAACTTTATTTGGTTGACTCAGATTTGCCAGACTATTTTAAATTCATTTAACGCTAAAAAGATTTAACACCACTCCATAAAATTTTGAATATTTTAAACATCAAATTTACGTTGATATTTTATTTAAAAAAAGTATAATTTTAAAACGAAATTTCCCCCAGGCAAAAGGAAAATGGATAAAAAGTTTCCCAAACTCTGTAAATATTTAATTCTGTTTTCAAGTTAATAATTAATTTATAACAATTTTGTTATTCCTTAATAATAAATGTTTACTCGGCGGCAAATAACTTGAGGTATTCAACTTTTTAATAATGCCTTAATATATTTTTTTAAAGCTGTTAAATTTTAAGCATGATTTGTCTAGGGTTAAAATTTAAGTAATCCAAGTTGGAAAGTTGGGTACCGGGTAACTCGTAACGTTTCCCTACCATATCAGTTTTGCTATGCTTTTCTGCACAACTTCCACCACTTTGTACCATTGTCTCTTATTATTTATGCAATAAAATACTTCACACTTGTGTATATATATACATACATACATACATACATATATATATATATATATATATATATATATATATATTATATATATATATATATATATATATATATATATTATATATTATATGCGTGTGTGTGTGTGTGTGTATATATATATATATATATATATATATATATATATATATATATTGTAAATTATATACTATAAATTCACTAATTATGAAACATATCAATTCTGAAAGGATGTAATAAGTAATGCATAAACACCTAAAAGTTAAGGCTTCATTTTAACGGACTTAATGGAAAAGCGCAAAATGCTAGAAAAGATTAAGTAGATAATACTAACAAAAATTTGTGCATTTTAAACTTTCTCACTGAGACCAATTTTCAGCTATTCATTAAAATTACAACTTAAATTAAAACGAAGCAAAAAGAACAATCAAGTCATAAATAATAACCTTAAAAACTTTAGAGAGCTTTATATACAAAGGATGTATACAGTGTAAGGCTTGGGTAGAGCTGTATAGGCTGCGAGGGGGGTGTATAGGTTCGTGGAGATAGGCTGCAAGCCTCATAAACCATGCAAAGCCTGACCGTGCCCCTTACAAACATAAATCTTTTAAACAAAGCCAAATTAAAATATGTGTTATTTACGACTGTACTTCGGGCCTACAAGGAAGTGGTTATATTTTAAGATAAAATAAACAAGAGGTTTTCGAGCTGCTGGCCAAATCGGTGCCTCGGCAGTGGGGGCCGCTTCGAGGCCACATAGTCGTTATCCTGTAGAAGATCCTGTGTTGATTAGTAGGTTTTGAAAGTAGGCATACTGTTACAATATAAGCGAAACATAGAGATATATTACTAGAGGGGCTCTATTGGTTGAATTTTAAAACACCTGAAAAAATAACCTGACTGCACCTTTGATTATTAATATAATTAAATAATCAGTACAAAATTCAAAACACACTCAATGTGTAGGAAGCCAAAAACAATTGATTCATTATAACCTTAACTCACTCTTAGAAGAGGTTTCTATGAGGTTACACAGAACCCCTGAATGATTTTCAGACCTCTTAACGTATTGAGATAGGCTATGCTTCTTCTAGTATATGTATCTCTATGAAGCGAATCATCAGTTCGCTTGATGACCCAAATACAATTGCAATTGTACAGTATTGACTGTTTGCAATTGTACAGAAATGTATGTTATGCAAATAAAGGTTTTTTTATTTATTTATTTATTTACATCAAATGTATTAGTCGATATCGTGATAAGTTGAACCTATGATGATATTAAAATTAAAAAGTGTTAGGAGTGCAGAGCATTGTCTGTGTTTTAAATCTGAGCCTCAATTAAGTTATTATTAGCTGAGTCATTAACTAATACGGAAATAAAGTAATATGTTAGTATGATAATAATAGGAATGAGAGCGAGAGGTGCATATTTCGGTGCATATTGCACCTATTCGGGTCCTTTTTTTTGGTGCATATTTGGGTCATTTTTCTGACTTCCTAAGATTAAATATAGCGATTGAAACCTTCTTAATTAAACTCAGATATTTCGAGTGTACTCTACAGGAAAGTAGGAAGAAGCAATCAACACGGGTTATCCTGTAATATCAAACCTATAACAATCCCTGAAACCTTTCATTTTAATATTTATTGGTCTCAAAGATTATAAGGTTTAATCTCACAGGGTTAAGCCTGCAAGTGTACTTTAAAAGTCCTAGAATAGTTTACATCCTGCAATAAAATATTAAGAATCTCAAAAAAATGCTTCCCATCCCACAGACTTGAAACTTACGACAACTATGAAAGAACTTCCCTTCCTTGTAATGAAAACTTTATTTTTTAACAAACAAGTCTTAGATTAAAATTATAATAATAAAATATTTTTACTACGTAAGATTATACTGTAAAAAGAAAACTATTAAAAAACTAAAAACGTATAAATTAAAAGTAAATAAATTAGTTATAATTAATTAAGATTTATAAAAGATAATAATTAAGTTAACCTTTAATTAAATTATAAAATTCAAAATCATTGCATGATATAAAGGAAAAAAAAGAAGGTAAAAAATAAATATTTATAAAAAGAAAACGGAAAAGATAGTAAGAGGAAAAAGAAGAAAATAAATTAAAAGATAATGAAATAAAATATGCGAGGAAGAGGATCCGGAAGATATACGGGGAGGGGGGGGTGTAACAGATAACTCCCCCCCTATAGAGATATACTGGGTCAAAGACAAGGATAGACCATGTGGGCGACCTAGGGGTGGGGCTCACTGCAAATGCGCGCCAATATAAACAATCATAATAGATAACGATAAGATTTCCCGCACTTTTTGTCTTATCAAAGAAATAAAGTTGTAAAAATGAAATTAGAATAAATATATTTATGCGTAATTACTAGCGTAGTCCAAGTTATTTTAGAGGCGATCCAAATTTTTTAGGCATTTTAATAGACTAGATTTTATTTTATTTAATAACATAAATAACTTTTCGAGTACAGTGTTTTGTCATTTAAAACATTAGTTAGATATTTTAACCGCTAGAGTGTAGCAGTGTACAGTGGAATGGTGGGAAAAACAGATCGAAACAACTATGGCTTCTTGTATACTCCACCCAAAGCGAGGAAACCATCGTTACTATGGTAACGGAATAAGAAGACATCTTGGATTATAACTCCCCCCACTCTCTCTCTCTAGCCCCCGGGAGTTAGAGAGGGGAAAGTCAGCTGTTAAGGAAACCTAGTTTCAGGTGCTCTCTAACTTCCGCCGGAGGTAGTACTACATCATCTCCCAGAGTAAATTTTTCGTTATTACATGAAATATATCGCAGACATAAAAATTCCATTATACGAAGTAAATTACGAAAAAAATACATTTTCATGCAAACAATCTTTCTAACAGTAGAACTATTTTTAGCACATTAAGAAGTATCGAATACTCATTATCAGTATCTTTGTCGTATTATTGATAACTATCACCATCATCATCGAAACAAGAAGCTACTAAAATCGAATTAGTAATCTGTCATCAAAATATTCATAGAAACATTAAAGTATAGTAAAGTAAGTAAATTTAATAGAAAGCGAGCATAACTTTAAAAATAACGAGAACTTTAGAGAACGCTAAGCTAAAAATAATACTGGAGAGGATGTATGCAAGCTTAAATATAACACCTCGATACGAAATAAAAACAGTAATTTTCCTAGGTCGACAATTATTTATATTAAAACTATATACTTTTATGAGGAAGTGGTCAGATAGGTAAGAAAACACAAAATTTAAGCTTTCGGCCGTAAATTAGGCCTTCATCAGAAGTAGTTTTATTCCAAACTGTTTACGGCCGAAAGCTTAAATTTTGTGTTTTCTTACCTATCTGACCACTTCCTCATAAAAGTATATAGTTTAAATAGTTTGGTCAATAATTTTATATTAATTATTTATATTATTATATTTTTAGAATCGATCTATTTCTGGATCCCACATCTCCATTTTTAGTCAAAATCCTTTGGGAAAACTTCGCTAATTGTCCGAGTGCCCAGACTCGACCTGAGATAGTGACCAAAATCCGTTTCATAGATCACAAAAATAGGTTGTTGTGACGTCATTAACCTGCTTAGCTAGGTTAAGCGCCTGTCAGTAAAATAGTTTAAAATCATCAACATTAAATTATTTGACGGGGGAAAGGTCTTTATTTATATCTGGAGTCAATGCAACCGATTGAAATGACCAAAATTTAAAAAAAAACCGGCATGCGGAGCTCTGGGCCAGAATTTTCACTCACAGACTGTATTTTAGGAATAACTAAAAGCTAACATTTTTATTAGCATTGCACCAAATTTAACAATAAATAACAAATATAAATGTTGCCATATTGTTTGCTTAATAGAGCAGAATATGAATATTTACTGTCATCTTAATCTATTAAGTTTTCGACTTTTCATACATTTTTGAAATATTGCTATGTCATTATTGTCGATTAATAATAAATATTTCATAAAAATATAATATAAATATTTTATATGATTGATTTTTGTACTAAGTTTAAAAATTCTGGCGCGGTGGTCCGCATGTCGGGCGAATTTCCTTTGGATGCGTGTTTCCGTGCTTTTACATTATATAAGTTTACAACTAGTAAATAAATAATTCCGGCGCGGTGGTCGCTGTCGGGCGAATTTCATTTAGAATGCGTGTTTCCGTGCTAAACAACCCATTTCTTGCTTATGCAAGAACCATGCCCATTGCGTGGTTCCGGTTCATGCTTTAGAACCTAAGCAGTTACTCAATTGTCAAGCACTGCTCGTAACTCATTTTGTCTGTATTTTCAAAGGAAATGCGCATAATTATCCAGTTGGTTGTACAAAACTATGCCTCTAAAATTAGAAGTACGCACTATTATTTGCACTAGTTTAAAGCTTAGTTACTTATCTTTAAGCTTAGTCAGTTATCTTTAAAGGTTTTAGCGCATTTCCTTTGGAAAATACAGACAAAATGAGTTACGAGCAGTGCTTGACAATTGAGTAACTGCTTAGGTTCTAAAGCATGAACCGGAACCACGCAATGGGCATGGTTCTTGCATAAGCAAGAAATGGGTTGTTTAGCACGGAAACGCCTAAATGAAATTCGCCCGACAGCGGACCACCGCGCCGGAATTTCATTTACTAGTTGTAAACTTATATAATGTAAAAAGCACGGAAACACGCATCCAAAGGAAATTCGCCCGACAAAAAACATTGAAAACGACACCCTACTCGAAATTTAATTTTCAACGACCGTAATGTTGCTTTTCTATATTTTTTGTGGTTTTTTCGACTTTTTGGTAACTTAAAGTGGTCGTATCGTCTTCGGACCGGTTTCATTCGATTCAGCGCCCAAAATTACATAGAAAACGACACCCTACTCGAAATTTATTTTTATCGACCTAATTTGGTTTTTAATTTTTTGTGGTTTTTTCGATTTTTAGGTCACTTAGAGTGGTCGTATCGACTTTGGACCGGTTTCATTCGATTCAGCGTCTCAAAAACATAAATATTGACCTTTTTCGCGGCAAAAAATATTAACCCTGAATTTTGCTGATTTTTTGAAAATTTCGCTGACTCAGCAAACCGGGTTAATGACGTCACAAAAACCTGGTTTTCAATAGGGTTCGTGTCCTCCCAAGGTTGATTTTTGTACCAAGTTTGGTTAAAAAATATTAATCCGTTCGAAAGATAGAGTGTTTACAAGAAAGTGTCTAGAAATACATATATATATATATATATATATATATATATATATATATATATATATATATATATATATATATATATATATATATATATATATATATATATATATATATATATATATATATATATATAATATATATATATATATATATATATATATATATTAAAGTCTCGCGAAAATTTTTTTTTCGTCATTAGGGACCTCTGAAACGGATTTGTGTCGTGGTCCGAGGTTCGAATTCCGCCATGACGCCTATCCCATTAGCGAATTTTTTCCCAAAGGAAATTCGCTAAAAAAAGAGTAACTTGTACATATATACATATAAAATCCTCAACAACACACACACACATAACACCTTCAACACATTTAGGGGCCTAAATTTTGCTCACAACCCATTGTATACAGTTTAACAGGTTTGAATAAGTTTGAGCTAAGTTGCAAGTCATCTTTACACACCACACATGCACAGCCCGGCATGAGATAAGATAAGAACCTTGTTCAGAGTTATTGCTATTTATAAAATCAACGAATTGCTCTAAATAGCACAAGTGTTAAATACTGGAGCCATATATAGACTGCGGTAATGGACTCAAGGTTACAACTATCAAATAAATTTTAATAGCTCAAGCTATGTATCTATGGTTATTGTATCTATAGGTACGTAGTGCGGCGCGGCGTTACCTTGACGCGACCAGGTGGCGCATTACGACATGTGACCTTACGCCGTACTCATCTGGCTTGTCTCAGAAATTGCACTAGAGTTGTCCCTTAATCTGGACGATCAGTTACTAATGAAAATCTAACTATCCCCTGGAGTTTCGTGTTTGGTTCCTGCTAACACAAGGAAGTTAAAAAGCATCGGGCGAGATCTGTACTTGGACGGATGACCGGTCTCCCCAAAACTCCTAGGTATTGATTGGTATTTCAAATAGGGTGAATAAAGGTAGTAACTAATTTTAGCTGGTTTATCGGTATTTAAAGTCATTGAGACTAAACGTTATGAATAAGATATCTATCTAGTATTTCGTGAACTTTGAGGTGATCTTAATGGGCCCACAAATGTAAGATTTTTGATTTTGGATTTGTGGCATCAGACTCTTGGCGTTAAATTCTGTTATGGACTAAGTCAGCAGTCAATCTTCTAGCCATCAGCAGTACCGGTGCCAGCAAACCAGCTGGGAAGGGTGATCTTAATTGGCCCACAAATGCAAGATTCTTGATTTTGGATTTGTGGCATCAGACTCTTGGCGTTACATTCTATTATGGACTAAGTCAGCAGTCAATCTTCTAGTTATCAGCAGTACCGGTGCCAGCAAACCAGCTGGGAAGAAGGCAAAGAGCCTATATACAATAAGCAAACACAAATAGTTCTCTTCATTTCCGCATTCTAAACGGCCACAGAGAAGCGCCTGGACATTAGTGGCAGTACAAAGAAATCTGCGCAGGTGTGATGAGGAGCCTTTGCAGTTGCAATAGATCTTTACTACTAGATTCATTTAAGATTTTACCGTAGAATCATCCTATCTGTCCATACCTCCTATCTGTCCATACGTCCAATCTGTCCATACGTCCTATTTGTCCTATACGTCCATATTGGCTACGTACGTATAAGAGTATAGTAATTGAAGGGGTTTCATCGGAAAACTACGATTAAGAGGAGGTTGTTTATAGGACGCAAGTGTTGTTCTGATAAAGCTAATGAGGAGGTTGTTTATAAGACGCAATTGTTGTTCTAAAAGAGCCATTTCATGATATCAAATTACAAGGAACCATGTCTTTCAACATAATGAATACAGAATAAAATCCTACAACCAATACACACACTACACACTGAAGTAAATTTTAATTACCACTAATTATACACAAGTTTTGAAACTTTTTTCATAATAAACCCATTAAAAGGATTACCAAACGTTTTATTATCCAGTCTGTGATCACAAATGTTTCACGGACAGCGTATTCAGCTAATTATTGCTACATAACACCATACGCACGAAAAAGCGCCACGTGTGTGCGTATCCTACTACCGTAGTTCCTTTGAACTAGAGTTCTTAGAGCTATTTAATGTGCTATACATTTATATAATTCAATCATAATATTTGCATGTTTTACTTTGTAAAAAATAAATAAATACGAGTATAGTACCTTTACCTTAGGATTATTTATAGATATTAATTATATTTAGCTGATGATTTTTAAAACGGTTTGAGGTTATTCAATAAGAATCTGGCGAAGAGAGGCCTAACCTTCCCCACCGCATTTCTATATAAGTCCAGCGCGGAGGTTTGCATGCCTGGCGAATTTTCTTTTAAATGAGTGCTTCTGTGCTTAGCAATACATTGCTTGCTTCGGTTTACGTATATAACTTCAGCAGCAGCATTAGTACTAGTTACTCATTGTATTCTGGATTTTCAAAGGAAATGCGCATATTTATCTCATTTCATGAGAAAAAGCTCATCTTTCCAAAGTTGGTATTGCTCACTAGTTTTGCACAAATTTTATGCTTAATTCATGCTTATCTTTATAGGGTTTAGCGCATTTTCTTTGGAAAATCAAGAACAAATGATTCTTTTTGTTCTCAAGATAAATTAAATTTATCTCCAGACCACAGATTGTGTTGAGGTCTTTTTGACTCGAAACAATTTAAAGCATCGCTAAAAATAATTTTGGAACAAAACAATATCACCCAGAAGGTCTTAAAAATGCCTAAAAACGATGCTTATAACGAAGTGTTGGTTTCAGGTTATCAGGTTGAATACAACACTTGCCCGATATTATAACTAAAGAAGGGGTTGAAAAGTAATAGAGGAAAATTAAAACTGAAACTATAAGCTTTGTAGGCCAGGCGGACCTTAATTAAACAAAAATATGACTCAACAATATTTCTACTTAATATTTCATTAATTCATGTTAATGAAGTTGTTGTTAACAAAAAAACAAAATAAATCTAATGGTCTTCATATTATCTAACTAGGTGAAGGTCAAACCTATATTGATAAGAGATAACACTATGTAGTGATAACAGTTATCTGTATTACCTGTAAGCCGTGTACAGATTACAAATAGAATTATTAGTTAATTAGTATATTGTGGTCAGAGATAACACATACTCGTAGCAGGTGTCATCATTAATTCACTATAACTCTAACAGGTCAGTTAAAGTAGGACATATCACGTTGCTTTCCACTCCTACAATAGAACAGAGAATCAATGTAATAAAAACAAAGGCACCTCCTTTTTCTATAAATATCCGCGTTTCAGCGTCTCCAAATCCCAAACATCGGTTTTTTAGTTGATGCATGCAGTAATTGACGAGTACTTTACTGGTTAACACCCAGAGGGCTCTACAGAGTTTTATTTAATTCAAGTTTGATAGCGCTTGTAACATAAGATCTGCCCAAGATTTCTTGTTTGGTGGTTGGTAATAAATCCAAGATGAAAATTCTCCCGTGTCAAATCAGAACGGGCGAATTCCAGACAAATTGAACGATTATTATCAATATTTAGTAATGTTGTTTAAAAAAACTATAAAGACCGTGGGCAAGTACAAAGGACCGTAGGTCTCAACAAAACACCATCATCCATGCTTTTCAGCGAAAATAGCAGGCCTGATGTCTGCGAGTGTAACACAATTCGTTTAAAAATAATTAAATGAAAAAGTCTCTCCAAAAAACAAAAAAGTTTATTGGCAAAGCGCTTTAAACCTAGCTAGAGGCCATCATCAGTGCAAAACCTAACAAACAAGTAACAATAGAATAAATAATAATGTTTTTTTATTCTATTGTTACTTGTTTATTAGGTTTTGCACTGACGATGGCCTCTAGATAGGTTGAACGCGCTTTGCCAATAAAGTTTTTAATTTGTGGAGAGACTTTTTCATTTAATTATTTATGATGAACTCCATTCACGCTTATTCTCAAGATACAATTCGTTTAGGTTAGGTTATATATATATATATAATAAACATACATATATATATATATATATATATATAATATATATATATATATATATATATATATATATATATCGTGTATTCTCGTGGGCCTTGGTGATAGAATGTTTAATTTATACATGGAATGATATGGAATATAATATAAATATATATAGATGCAATCGTCTATTATAAAGAATAAGACATAACCTGGTTATAACGGAGGAACGAGTAACTTACTAAGCAACACAGATAAGTATAAATTATCCGATGAGAAATATAAAGGCTCTACAGAACTATTCTACAGCAAGAACAGTGCATCTTCTGTACAAGGGAGTTAGCGAGATGGCCTAAGACAAGGACTAACAGCGCTGCCAACTTGCAAGCAGCTTTCTTATTTCATTATTACTATCGCACTGAGCAAACTAACAGACTACACAAAACTAATTAAAAAAACTAAAATTCGGCTAGTTTTATGATTCATAACTTTTTTTCGCTATACTTGGGGTTGGGGTTAGTTATTTCAGTACCCGCCCATAATAAGAACAACATTATGCACCAGTTTATATAATTATAACAGATATGAAAGGACGAAAAAATTTCTCATAAAGTAAATAAAAGTAAATTTCTCATAAAGTAAATAATTTTTTAAAGTAAAAAGTAAAAAAAAAATAGAAAATAGGGTAAGTTAATTTCCTTTAACTATTACCAACTCACTCTTTGTAAAACTTAACTAAATATAGAGCTAGACAAAATATAATAACTTACAGGGGGTCCACAAAAAAATCCCCTTTAATGAACATTCTAAAACAAAAGGAATTTCCTCCTAACGTGGCGTAAAGGGGACAACGAAAAATATATTAAAAAAATAATAGAACAAAGAATTTAATTACGAAAAAAGAACTTAATTATATTTTATTAAAAATTTAGATAAATAAAGTTTAACGAAAGATAATTATTAAAATATAACGAAGCTAAATATAAAGAAAAAATTCGGGTACGGGGTATCTCGGAACTTTTCCTCATTACATCAGATTCGCTACGCTCATCCTCCCTGCTTCAGAGTCGCTTCGCTCGTCCTCAGATAGTAAATACATTCGTTTTATTCCCAGTGGTCCCCCTTCTAGGCACTGAATACGCTCTATGTTGCTTAACTTTTATGATCTACTAAAAATCATATATATACCTGTTGTATTATAACAAAACTTAGTATATTTATTTATTACGTCAAGGGATACACTTGTACTAAATTTCAACTTAATTGGAAAATTTATTATTTTTTTAAAAAACGTATACATTTGATAAAAATTGAACTAATGCTGATAATGAGATGAAATTTGGCACATATGTTAGTCTTAGACATGGCTACATGCGTGCTAAATTTCATCGCATATTTTTTCCGTGTTATATGATTTTCCGAAATTTTTGCTGAGTCATTATTTCGGTTAATGACGTGATATAAGATATTATTTTCAGAATAGCACATCTACAGCGGTAGATTGATTTTTGTACAAAATTTCAACTCTCTAGCATAAATACACTGGGTGCTATGATGATAACAGACACACACACACACACACATACAATATGAAATGCCCATTTATCTCTAGACGGTGTATTAAGTCAAGTTTATTGACTAGTTTTTATGGAGTAAAGAAACACTTTTCACTCCCAAGGGAGAAAATCATCAACTCAAAGTTAATGGGAAATTTGTGACCAATATTATTGGAAATAAAGAAAAGTTATTGTGAATATGTCATGCGTGACACAGATATACATACAACATGATGATGTTATGCGCGTCACAGATACACACAACATGATAGGTGTTACGCGTGACGAAGATACACATACAAAATGATGGTGGTATGCGTGACATAGATACACAACGCATGGCGATGTTATGCGTGGCATAGATACACACAGCATGATGCACTCTGAACATCATAAAAATTGCCTAAAACAGATTATGATGAAATTTCTTTTTTAGATTGAAGAAAATAATTTGTCTACCTACGACAGTTGGTGAAGCAAAGTGCAAATACACAAAAGCAGATGAAAACATAATATAATATACAATAATAACAAGAAAGCAATAATAAGAAAAATAAAAAGAATATAATCAAGTTAAAAAATAGAATAGAATCAAAGAGAACTGACTAAAATAAATTAAATGTGAAAAAATAAAGAGAAGTAATTGCAATATATATACATATAAATATAAATATATATATATATATATATAATATATATATATATATATATATATATATATATTATTTATTTATTTATTTATTTGTGTGTGTATATTGTAAGGGACCACCCTTAAAATTTGTACCTAGGATGAAACTCATAGCTATTACTTTATACCATCAGGTTCTAACGTCCATACATAT
This sequence comes from Microvelia longipes, assembly GCA_018340805.1. Taxonomy (NCBI): domain Eukaryota; kingdom Metazoa; phylum Arthropoda; class Insecta; order Hemiptera; family Veliidae; genus Microvelia; species Microvelia longipes. Next base: position 53,095,654 of record JACMZG010001870.1, on the reverse strand, counting down.
TTGGCATGGGTTCTCCTATCTTATTTGGTCCAATAAACCGTCAATATGGAGGCGTAATTAAGAAATAATAGTTGCATGAATTATTTCAACAATTCTGGAACCTTCTTCGGCCAGAAGTAAATAAGAAGCAAAAAGAATAAAATTAAAATTTTAAGTCAATAATACACAGAAATAGAAATATTCAAAAACAAGATGAGAAAACAAATAATTGTAAATTAGATAAATAATTCAAATCAGATAAAAATCGGATTCATAGAAAAAAATAAATGAAATTAAAATAAGAAAGTTTTAACAATACAAACATTAAAAACAAAGTTAAAAAAACTCAAACAGATAAATTAAAACTAATAAATAAATACTACAAAGCAGTAAAGAAATTAAGAATAAAAACAAAATAGCAACCAATTAAAATAAAAAGAATAGAGCATAATCGATAAGTAAATAAAAACAAACAGAATAATAAGGAAATATACAGGAAAAACTGAACGTAAGAATAAATAAAATAGAAAATGAAAATAGTAAACATTATAAAGTTATGTAAATAGAAATAAAAAAAGTGTAATAACAGTGATTAAAACAAAATTAAATTAATAAAATATAAAAATAAAAAAAATACAGATAAAATTTGGTGAATATAAACATTTATTTGATATATAGGGGTAATTGTTGTGGATAATTAATGCTTGGATAGGAGTTTTATTGAATGACATATATAGATAGTTGGTTGAGGGGTATGGTCTGAGTGGGGGGTAGAGTTTGACCCAGATAAGTATTAGATGGAATACAGAGGGTAACAACCTCTCTTACCTTCACACAGCCTCAAGGATAGTGTAATACGGCAACACTGTACATAACATCTCCCGCCAAATTATTGATCCTAACGTGCTCATTTTTACATTTAACACTTTTTTGTTTAGTCATTATTTCGACAATTCATTAAGTCTTATTAAGAATTATAACTTATATGTACGATTATGTACTTAAAGAATTATTATGACGCGGCAACACCGTACGTAACATCTCCCGCCAAATTATCAATCCTATCCTAACGATAGGATAGCAACAGTCTGTGTTGCCAAGACCAAACAGGTTCCAAGTCAATACGACCATTCCAACAAGCGATAACCGAAAAACTCTGTAAATTATAGAAAATCCATACAGAATCTTAACTAATAAATTCCAGTAAGGAGTCGTTTTCAATATTTTATAGGGGTTAAAAGTTTAATAAAAGCACACAAAATAAACACACCCTAAGCCCGTGTTAGAAATATATATATATATATATATATATTTTTTTTTAAATAAAATAAAATGCCCGTTGTAGGGCCGTTCTGCCTATTAGAGAATTCACCGTGCGAGAACCACCTCAAGTGGGTTGCATTTTATTATCATCTAAATATTTATTAAAGTTGGCGTAATCCACGAAGGTAGTATACTATATATATATATATATATATATATATATATATATATATATATATATATATATATATATAATATATATATATATTATTATATATATATATAATATATATTATACAGACCTCTCTGTACTTGTATAATACAACCTGTATATATATATATATATATATATATATATATATTATATATATATATATATATATATATATCACAGATTATATTTATGTCCTGGGAATTTACTTCGGAATGCGTACTTTTTGCTTAAGAAACCCTCGTCCATTTCTTGTTTATTTCAAGTGTTAGCAAAATAAGAATAATAAAAATATGCCTAAGAACAATAATGGAGAATACTATACATAGAGTACTCAGTGGCAAGGAGAGGTGCGGAAAGCGCATCTCTCCCCCTCCCTATAACCTGGACTCCATCAACATTATAATCATTTCTTTTTACACCAATAATTTAAATTTCAAATTACACCACGCGCAATACAAAAAATATGCAAAAATAAATGAAAATACACTTTCTTTTATTTTTCTTGGAAAAGAAATGTATTTAAATTTATGTATAGAAAGTTTGGCCGCGTCTGCTGAATTTTAACTCAATTAAGAATATTTATTAATAAGAATTTCTTAGCAATAATATCAGGATTGGATTCTAGACAAGGAAATGTCATCATAGCAATATTTACAGACAGTTTATTTGCATGTATTTAATAAGGTGCAAGCCATAGGCCGTAGTAATTTGCAAGTCATTTATTTTGCTTTACACTCTCCAATCATAGAAAGGAGAGTATTGTAATGGCAACAAATTGCAGCCACGTTTTACATCAAATACCCACGTTTAAGCTCCTACGGATCTACTTGACCCGAGAACAATTTTCCCTCAGAGGAAAACATTTTGCCCACAGGAAACATTTTGCCCACAGGAAACATTTTGCCCACAGGAAACATTTTGCCCACAGGAATCAGTTTGTCCACGACAGCTCTACACCAGTCATTCATTTTTACTTCTCTTCACCTCTTACAATAAGTGTATATTAATAGTTATTTACACGGCAAGGGGAAGAAAAAAGTTTTACAGAACAAGGCCCAGTTTTCACATAAGACGAAGCCGCTGGTGAAAACTACTTTATCACCCGAGGCAGTAGGGCCAAGGGAGGAAAACAAGTTAGCTCCTAAGGCTTTTCCGAGGGAAATAACTACAATTGACTCCCGAGACAATACGAGAGCTGAAATTCTTCGATCCCAGTCATGCATTAATATAATAAATATAAATAAAAATAAAATATATATAAATATAAATTATAATAAATAAATATATTTCTATTAATTTTTAAAATTTATTGGTGATAATGGGAATGAGAAGTTACAATTTGAAGGGATGTTAATAAGGATTGTAGGGAGGATGTTTTCATGTTTTTTTACACATTCTCTTCATCATTCCTTACATTATTTAGAATTTGATCTGTGACTTTGACTATATTCGGCACAGATGACTTTATATAGCCACTGCACTCTATTTACGTCTCTAGTGACGTAAAACACGTTTACGGGGCCAGGTCGCTACATAAGAAACCCCGATTTACAACTCAAGTCGTAGGTAAAAGTTTTAAATGCCAGATAAATATTTAAACTAAGTAGGAAAACTCCCGCAAGGCATTTTCACACAAGTCACACATAAATCTATTTACATTAATCACCTGTTACTGCATAGAAAATTAAAAACTCCTTAAATTAAAACATTTCCGCTTGAACCTTCTAGTCTTTACCTTTTAGCGAAATATATATATTATAATATATATATATATATATATATATATATATATATATATAATATATTATATATATATTCGCTAAAAGGTAAAGACTAGAAGGTTCAAGCGGAAAATTAGTAAAAACAGGTTTATAACTCCAAATAAGTCTGGGGCAGAGCTTCACAAACCGGGCGAATTTTCTTTGTATGCGTGGTTCGTTGCTTGACAAAGCATTTTTGCTAAGTTTCCTTCTTTTTAAAAGTTAAGAGTTTTTAAATATTATTTTATTAACAAAAATATTACATTAAAATAATACTTAAAAAACCAGCAACGACCGGTCAAGTCAGATAACCTACTTCATCTGTCAAATCTCTGATTGATTAACAGTTCTTAAGTTATTAAATAAAATAAAACTGACAAGAATAAAATTATAAATTAGTTTTAACCAATGGCAAAGCTTTCTCCGGTATACATGGAGCTGTAGAGAACAGAAATTATTTAAGTTCTCCCATCATTCTCTTTGAACGAAATAAATCAAAATTATACTTTCTTATCATTTTTCTAAGACAAATTTCTATGAAGAAAGAACTCGTAAATATAAACTTGTATAAGGAAAAAAGTAATTTCGGTAATTTTCCCGCCGAGAGCACAATTTTCCCTCCAGGGGAAAAGTCTAAGAACAAGTTCAGGGAGAGAACCAGGTAAAAAATCTAAAAATGGGAGGGGGGGTTAAAGGCAATGTGGGGAAAACGAGTAAATTTTACCCAAGGTTGTGGAGCTCAAAAAATTTTGAGCTCCAACAAACTTGATATTTATTTTGATTTTTTTAAAGCTTAAACAAAAAAAATGTTTGGATGAAAAAAGTTTTATGTAAAATTATTACAAGATTTGATGGAGCGAGAAAACCCCTATTTTTTTAATGTTTTGTAACCTCTAGATTTTACTTTACCACCTCTTTCAAACTCAAAAAAAGTATTGAAATCATCCAAAGAAATCTGAAACTGATACTAATGAGAAGAAAGAACACCAACAATTATTTCAGAATCAACCAAATGGTCTCGAGGTAAAAACAGGAGGCTTGGAGCTCACGGGCTACCTTGCCGCCACACCACTGTTGCCCTGTATTAGTTTGTCTTATCACTAGTTTATATAAGTGGCATAGTCACAATATAGGACAATTTTCAAATGTTCTAGTCAAAACGTGATTATTTTTTTACCAATTTTAAGCTTGTACGCTTTTACCAAAGCGTACAAGTTTCGATTCAATGGGACAAGTACATCCATGATTTTTGTTGGATCATAAAAGTTGAGCTGCATTGAGCATGGTCGGTGACTGAGAATGAAATGGATGTATTTACTATCTAAGGACGGGCGAAGCGAGTCCGAAGACATGTTGCAGTATAAATTTGGCAAATAGTATATTTCTGAGGACGAGAGAAGCGAGTCCGAAGACATGTTGCAGTATAAATTTGGCAAATAGTATATTCTGAGGACGAGAGAAGCGAGTCCGAAGACATGTTGCAGTATAAATTTGGCAAATAGTATATTCTGAGGACGAGAGAAGCGAGTCCGAAGACATGTTGCAGTATAAATTTGGCAAATAGTATATTCTGAGGACGAGAGAAGCGAGTCTGAAGACATGTTGCAGTATAATTTGGCAAATAGTATATTCTGAGGACGAGAGAAGCGAGTCGAACATGTTGCAGTATAAATTTGGCAAATGTATATTTGAGGACGAGAGAAGCGAGTCAGAGACATGTTGCAGTATAAATTTGGCAAATAGTATATTCTGAGGACGAGAGAAGCGAGTCCGAAGACATGTTGCAGTATAAATTGGCAATGTATATTCTGAGGACGAGAGAAGCGATCCGAAGACATGTTGCAGTATAAATTTGGCAATAGTATATTGAGACGAGAGAAGCGAGTCCGAGTTGCAGTATAAATTTGGCAAATAGATATTCTGAGGACGAGAGATCGAGTCTGAAGACATGTTGCAGTATAAATTTGGCAAATAGTATATTCTGAGGACGAGAGAAGCGAGTCCGAAGACATGTTGCAGTATAAATTTGGCAAATAGTCAATCTTAAATTTCGGCAGGATATTTGTTTAAACTTTGGATTATAACCAGTATGGATTATCAGTTCCCTAATCCTTTTATTCTTGCTATAGTTTACTTTCTTTAGAAATATACGGGTGTGTTGTGCATGGTTTTCATTCTCAGTTATTTACAAAAAGATTTTGAGCCAACTAATTAGCGTCGTAAAGAAATGCATAGCATATAGAGAGACGTCTCATAATGAGAAGTCAAGGAGAATTAGAAACATAAAAAGTTTCTAGATGATAGAGGTAGGAAGTGGCCGCTAGAGGGAGCTGTGACTAACATCACGTAGCCTTTATTCACCTAATATTCCTTCCTTTATCTGACATAAAATATCTAATACTAATAATATTGTATGGTAACTACACCAATATGGATATATATATATGTTGCGGGCAATTAGGAAAATCGGGCATTGTACACAATGCCCAACCAGAGCAGGAAATATGGGAAATGTCCCCAGATTTCCCATACTGCCTGGGCTTTGTGCCTGTTTCCTGTCAGGCTATTTGGTATAAGTCACCCTTTTCATTTGCACTGCTTTTATATTAGTATTTTTTATAGATGCCAAGAAACTAAAATACGGGCCTTCGGCCCGTAGCCGCTACGCGGCCTCGGCGCTTCGCGCCTCGTCCGCTCCACGGCGTCGGCCCACCGGGCCGCTTCGCGGCCCGGGGGCCCCTGTGGCCGCTTCGCGGCCACATTGTTGTTGGTTTGTATTATGTGTTGTTCTTGTTACATGGCATTTTGCCATGTATCTAGCGAATTGTCACAGCCTTTCCACACAGAAAGTTTGTGAGAAAGGCCTGAGAGGCTTTCTCACAAATTTGATTTTGCTAATTGAGATTTTATTCATACTCTATTATTAATAGTATGCTATAATATTAAAATTAAGAAGCATAATTGTGCCGGCAATCGCGCAACAATCGTCACGAAATTCATTCTAGCTACACAAATTTAAAGTCAGACAGCTTTAACTTTCACAGAGTTTTATTGATATAAGTATCGATACGAAGAAGGAACAACTGTAACATAAAACGTCCGTTTTCGCGAACATAATCGAACAAGAACCCGTAAAAAAACCCATTTGAACCCTGGTTAGAACCCGTAAAAGAATATTTTTACTGTCTAAACTAATAAATCTTGAAACGAATCGAAAAACTAGAATAAAATACGTCAAACATAATTCTTTCCTGACAGTGTTGTCCAAAAAAAAACATTACAAAAAAAAAAAACAAATATAGATAAAATAAACCTAGCGGCGGCCGCGACAATTATAAACAAAAATATATTCATGATTTTAGTTTTTAAATAAAAATGCCGTTTCCGTCACTTAAGATTGCCTGACTGAGCTGAAACCGGTCGCAATCGTTTTAGAATGACTTCGACCATATAAAGACTACTTCGAGGTTCTTCCGCTTTACGGGCCTGCTTAGCTCGGCGTGGTTTAGTGGAAGCCATTTTTGTCCTGTCTCTCTGGACAGTAGGCTTACCAGGATGGAGCTAGAGGTAGAGGCCCCTCTTTTATACTATATCACCACCTCTAACACTACTGAACCCAACAGATATCGTACGAGTCTTTGACCTAGACGTATACATATATACAAATATATATATATGTATACCGTTTGCGCCATTTGTGATGGTTCGATTGAGCTGAAATCGGTCTTAATCGATTCAGCTAGCCGTCTACCTAAACACGAAATACCTTGTTTTATAGCCATTTCAAGTTTCAAAAAATTTTTTTTTTTCATGACGTCATAACTTTGGTTGATGACGTCATAATGTTTTTATAAACAATAGGCCTCGTAACCTCTCGACATCTCGCGATTTGCAAAGTTTCGTTTCAATTTGAGAACGCCTTCGAGAGTTATCGTTCGCCATACGAAAGGGTAGAAACTCTTACATACATATATATATATACATATATATATATATATATATATATATATTATATATATATAAACTTTTTTCGGACATATATTTTTGTTATCAGGAAGTCAATAGGAACCGATTCCGCTCACTCCCACCCTCAACTTCCGTCATCCGAACAACCTCATAAGCGTCATTTTCATAATGAAAATTCGCTAAAATGGATTCGTATTATTTTTAACGATTTTAAAAAGTAAATTTATTTGAAAATTTTAAACCCCCTTCTGAATCACCTGCATTTGATGTTTCTGGGTTATATTTCATAAGTTCTGTTACATAACTACACTCAGGAACAAGTTTAGTGCATTAATTGAAATCTGATAAAACCCACTGTTATTCTTCTATATTCTCTTGTAGGTGCTCGAGCGCGCACGGATTTAAGATTTATTACCAATAAAAATTCCAAATAACTGGAGTTCTTTTTGATAATCAGAAACAAATTTTTACATCTTTGCCTATGCACAGTGAAAGGAAAAATGTTTTAGACTAGAAAACATAATAGTTATATTCTAAAGTAATTAAAACTCAAATTGAGATATAAATATGAATTCTGACAAATTGCCTAACCTACAGGAGGCATTGTATGTAATGCCCGGGCAAAGTGGCATATAGATGCTTATTTAGTCATATTTCCCGCATTGCACAAGGAGTGTGCACAATGCACGCATTTCTCATATTGCCCGCAACATTATACTAAACGTCAATAAGCTAAAATAAGTTTAAAGATGATTTAAATTTCAAGATACTATTGATGGAAATTTCTTGAGGGAATGAGTGTATTAACATATGGACTAATTTTATGTATCACACCATTATATCTAACAGCGAATATAGAGAAAATAATATTCATGAGAATTTTTATTTCAATAGAGTAGCTAAGCACCAGAAGCGAGACTGGGATTTTGCAGTCGTTATTTACGCCGTTATCCTCTCCTCTATAGTCATAATAGAGGCAATATATCTATATATCTAAGCAATATATCTAAGCAATATAACTAAGCATATATCTATATATCAATATATCTATCAATATATCTATATATCTATATATCTAAGCAATATATCTATATATCTAAGCAATATATCTATATAATCTAATATCTAAGCAATATATCTATATATCTAAGCTATATCTATATCTATATCTAAGCATATATCTATATATCTATATATCTAAGCAATATATCTATATATCTAAGCAATATATCTATATATCTAAGCAATATATCTAAGCAATATATCTAAGCAATTATCTAAGCAATATATCTATATATCTAAGCAATATATCTATATATCTAAGCAATATATCTATATATCTAAGCTATATATCTATCTATATATCTAAGCATATATCTATATATCTAAGCAATATATCTATATATCTATATATCTAAGCAATATATCTATATATCTAACAATATAAAGCAATATATCTATATATCTATATATCTAGCTAATATATCTAAGCAATATATCTATATATCTAAGCATATATCTATCTATAGCAATATATCTTATAGCATATATCTAAGCAATATATCTATATATCTAAGCAATATATCTAAGCAATATATCTATATATCTAAGCAATATATCTATATCTAGCATATATCGCAATATATCTATATATCTAAGCAATATATCTATATATCTAAGCAATATATCTAAGCAATATATCTTATATCTAAAATATATTATATATATCTAAGCAATATATCTATATATCTATATATCTAAGTAAGCAATATATCTATATATCTAAGCAATATATCTATATATCTATCTATATATCTAAGCAATATATCTTATATCTAAGCAATATATCTAAGCAATATATCTATATATCTAAGCAATATATCTATATATCTAATAGCAATATATCTATATATCTAAGCAATATATCTCTATCTATATATCTAAGCAATTAATATCTATATATCTAAGCTATATATCTAATATCTAAGCATATATCTATATATATAAGCATATATATATATATCTAAGCTAATATATATCTAAGCAATATATCTATATATCTAAGCAATATATCTATATATCTAAGCAATATATCTATATATCTAAGCAATATATCTATATCTAAGCTATATATCTAAGCAATATATCTATATATATCTATATATATCTAAGCAATATATCTATATATCTAAGCATATATCTATATATCTAAGCAATATATCTATATATATCTAAGCAATATATATATCTAAGCTATATATCTAAGCAATATCTATATATCTAAGCAATATATCTAAGCAATATATCTATATATCTAAGCTATATCTATATATCTAAGCAATATATCTTATATCTAGCTATAGCAATATATCTATATATCTATATAGCAATATATCTAAGCTATATCTAAGCAATATATCTATATATTCTCTATATCTAGCTATATATCTAAGAATATATCTATATATCTAATATATCTATATATCTAAGCTATATATCTAAGCAATCTATATATCTAAGCAATATATCTATATATCTAAGCATATATCTATATATCTAAGCAATATATCTATATATCTAAGCAATATATCTAAGCAATATATCTAAGCAATATATCTAAGCAATATATATCTAAGCAATATATTAGCAATATATCTATTATATCTAGCATATATCTATTATCTAAGCTATATATCTAAGCTATATATCTAAGCAATATATCTAGGCAGATATCTAGAGGCAAAAGAAGAAATTTAAACATGGGGTATTAGGTACCTCGGAACGTTTGCTCTGATTCGGATTCGCTTCTCTTATCCTCAGTAATATTAACATGGCAAAGAATATTACCAAATTTAATATTCACTACATACTAACATTCGCTTCAGCTCACTCCATCCTGCTAAACACTAGAAAAACTGAAGATATGATACCCCTATTTGAAGGAGACTTAGTTTTCTCCTTTATTACATAAATATAGACTCGGGCCAAATTTCAATTGAATGGATTGCAATTATTTAATGATTTAAAAGAAACATACAGATGTCATTTGATTTATATTGAACTAAAGCTGATAAAAAGTTGGTGACCACGACAATTAATTAGTTACTCCAATCAGTTCGGCTTTTAGATTAATTACGAAACTTGGCCCATTTCAAACCTATCACAGCATTTTCCGCGTGTTAATAATTATTAAATTTTTGCTTTGTAAGAATTTCAAAAAGAAAAAGCCTGTGTTTTATACGTTTTGGTTTTCTACAATCTGTCAGTCGTATTGAATTATACAAGTTTCTCTTTTTGTTTCATTTTAATACTGATTGTGGGAGGATGGTTTTGAAGGACGCTGTATCCGGGTCAAAAGGTTACAAGTGCCGTATAATTCCTTGGTCAATAAGTACTTAGTCATGAGTAATAACAATAAACCTGTACTACTAACACCCTTGTCAATTGATTAGTTTCTTGGATCAGTTCGGCATTTAGTTTTATTATATCTTTAAATGTTTCAATCTATCTATTTCTAGAAATTAAGTTAAGCTGATCAAAATAATAATTTTAGCTCCCTATAACAGGAGAGGCAAGCAAAGCATTGTGAGGTGTCACGAAAATGTGGCACCTTTTATTTCATTAAGTTTACACGTTTCAGCCCCCTAAAATCCCACTATGAAGAAAAAGTTTAAGTCAGTATGTGGAGTTGTATGTGCACATTAATCATGAAGATTACGCAGGTACTAGCTGCAAATGCAATGCAACGCAATAGTTTTCACAAAAATGCCACACGTTGATCCGCCCGTGTTTTTTTATGACCTTTATAGAAATGTGATAGGGAAAGGTTTGTTCCATATTTTGCAGCCTGTTTCTATTTTTGCAATAGCTCATAGTTTTTCTGAAAAGCCTTTAATAGACCAAGAGCCCAGGGGTGTTTTGTTAATAAAAACTGTAATGGCTGGAACCGGTCTCAATTTTTCGTAAATACCTTCCTGAACAAGGATCTGCAATTCTGCCGACTCGTATCGGATGGGTGTCCCAGGCAGAACGCACTTTAGGGGTCAAAGGTTCTGCCAGCAGATCCTTGTTCAGGAAGGTATTTACGAAAAATTGATACCGGTTTCAGCCATTACACTTTTTTATTAACAAAACACCCCTGGGCTCTTGGTCTATAACGCATCACACCCCTAAAACTTCCCATATCACAAGTTCAGTATTGCAGGTTTTATTAAAGTACGCGAAATGGTTTGCAATGTAATGGGGGGGGGGGAGAGACGGTTTGACCATGATTAAATAAATAGTTACGCATACAAAGTAGAATAGATAAGGCAGAATGTTCCAGATAGATTACATAAACGTTTCAAGTAAATTGACACGGAGATGGTAAGAAGAAGAAGGAAAGCAACAGGTGAAAGAACTCGGTACTTCCCCACTACTGTGACTTCCCCAGTACAGTTATATTTTCACTTTCTACAACGGAACGCCACCTTGTTAGTGTTCCGTACACTGCGCATATCTGACATCGCGTACATCCACCATCTACCCCGTATCCAGCATAGTTCGACATCTGCTCCGTTGCATTTTAAACAATTTCAAAATAAAGATAATTTACAACTACAGATTTACCCAAATACCAGCATACTAAACAAAAAGAACCAACCTGAAACAGACAAGAGAAAATACAATATTAGATTATGTTATAAATTCATAATGCGCAAATAGTGTTATCAGGTTGCTGAGATAACGAGGGGAGGTACCGGCCTCAGCATCCAGGGTTTGTTACTCAGCATCCAGGGTTTGTTACTCAGCATCCAGGGTTTGTTATTCAGCATCCAGGGTTTGTTAACTTGAGGAATTTAGTACGACTGTTCACGGTTCACAATTTAGGATCCAGCAGGGTTTCCATCTACAGATTTATAGAAACAGAGTCGGTACTCTGAGATGTTAACTTCACTCCATTCCAATAATATATTTCATTACGCGAATTTTTAAGAATATTATATGATTAAACAACTATTTAGGCAACATAATTATAATTGCAGACGTTAAATACTCGAAGTACTCCCAGTGTATTGAGATGGAGTTTGCATCCTCTAGTAATATATCTCCATGAAGTAAAATAAAACTTTGCTCGGCAGCCAAGTTTTCGGCTATACCAATTAGTATAACCACCACCGTGGCAAAAATAAAAATAAAACATACATGAATAATGTATGGTAAACCAGTTTCTTGAATTCCTTAGTTTTTATGTAATGCTAAATTTATAAATAAAAGTAATGCCATATAAAATTACACGACAATTATAATCGTCAAAGTCACTGTACAGAAAGTATTATACATAGAAAACTTCAATGATATCTGTTGTTATATATAACTGCAAGGTCCAACATGTTATAAGTTGTTATATATAACTGCAAGGTCCAATATGTTATATGTTGTTATATATAACTGGAAGGCCCAATATGTTATATATTGTTATATATAACTGCAAGGTCCAACATGTTATATGTTGTTATATATAACTGCAAGGTCAAACATGTAATCATATATTGTTATATATGAATGAAAAGTTCAATGCTATATCTTTAATAATAACAGATAGCATTGACCTGGCCAATATTATATTATATATATATATATATATATATATATATATATATATATATATATATATATATATATGATAACCGACAGCATGTTAAACATTGCAATTGTTCATAACAACTGACAACTTAACTTAGCATGTTGGACAACAGTAATATATAAATAAAACTCGAAGGTCCAACACCCTTTGTGTGTTATATGTAACTGAAAAGGTCGATGATATCTGTTGTTATATGTAACAGAAAAGTTCGATGATATCTGTTGTTATATGTAACTGAAAAGTTCGATGATATCTGTTGTTATATGTAACTGTTCGTGATATCTCTTGTTGTATATAACTGAAAAGTTCAATGATATCTCTTGTTGTATATAACTGAAAAGTTCAATGATATCTGTTGTTATATATAACTGCTAAGTGTGACGTATTGAGTCCACCAGTGTAATACTAGTTAAAGTGTAGTAGGCAGCCTTGAAATGAAAATTCAAGGTCTCAATATTACCATAGTAACACACATAGGAGTGTAAACACACTAACACGTACATATACAAGTATAAACACACAAACACATAGCAGTGTAAATAAAGAAACACAAGGAAAAATAATATAAATACACTAAGAAATAGATATGTCACACACACACATGCACTAACACAGAGTAAATAAACAAATATAGTGTAGAGTGTATGACACGGCTTTGTGTGTTCGTTGTTAGAGTAACCTTGACAACCTGTCCGCTTCGTTGTCGCCTTCCTTGATAAAAGCAACATGACGGCTGGAATGTGCGACACTTTTCTATATTGGCGAGGAAAGCACGATAATCCCCAAGTACCTATACATAGTCCGAGATTTCATATAATTATACACATCTCGAATTAAACAATAAAAAAATCGGGAACGGGATAACTGGCAATTTTATTCCCCAAATCGGATTCCCTACGCTCATTCTCACTGTTACGGACTCGCTTCGCTAGTACTGAGAATATAAAATTCGTCATATTTATACTTGAACACGTCTTCCGACTCATTTCATTCATCATAAAATAAAATAAAAATAAAATGCCCGTTTTAGGGCCTTTTGGCCCATCAGGGTATTCACCCTGCGGGAACAACCTCAGGTGGGTTGCATCTACTACACTCTAAGAATTAATTAAAGTTGGCAACATCTTTTTTAATACAAATACTATTTATAAAATCTTAGAGCATAGCCCGGCTGCGAACCCGGCTCGGTCGAATCGAACGCCTTTACGATCACGGCCACGGAGGCAGACTTCATTTATCATCATTCAGTAAATACATTTGTTGTATTACCAAGCGGTCACCCTCTCCGGCAGACCTCACTCAATGCTGCTTAACTTGTATGGTGCAACAAAACCCGTAGATTTACTGTCGTATTCAAGTGGGAATTCAGTTTACATCAAGGAATATATTTATACCAAATTAAACTCAATAGGCTTATCTATCGATTTTTACAGTTTTTTAAAAAAACATTTACAAGTTATTTGATAAAGAAAATTGAACTAATCCATCTAACAAGACGAATCTTGGCCCAAATATTGTTCTCATATACGTCCACAACCCTGCAAAATCTCAAATCAAACGAATTGTTTTTCAGCGTTTTATGAAAATTTTTTCAATTTCAGCGTTTTTATTTTTCATGAGTCGTTCTAACAAGTTATTGACGTCATAAAGAAATTTTCCGGATAACACAACTAGACCTAAAGGTTTATTTTCATACTAAGTTTCAACAGTCTAGTGGAGACACAAGGTGGGGACACAGACACAAACATACAGACAACTTCAACAGGTCTGTATGGTAGATACAACATAACAGATAATTCAGGTTGTTCCCGGTCTCTCAGGTTGTTCCCGGTCTCTCAGGTTGTTCCCGGTTTCGGATTATTATGAAAATCAATACTTTTCCTATACAGCAACAGCATCAATGAGAATAAGACAAAATATTTAAACAGAGTTTCACTATTCTTGCCACATGTTTATTGTAGAGTTTCTTAATTTTGACACAAAGGCTCAAATTGCTTATCTTAAGTTTGAAATTATATCTTAATTTTATTAATATGTACAAGATTATGAAGTAGATTATTGCAAAGGTTTTTTTGCCCTTCTAAATCAAAATTAAGAAATATTAATAAATATATTCATTATAAAATTCCGCAATGTGACCCCCTGTATTTGTATGATACATCATGTCAAATATATAATACATTATTAATAGAAAGTCGGGTACGGGGTACCTCGGCACTTTTCCTTAACACATGGGATTCGCTACGCTCATACATAAGTTTTATTACCAGCAGTCACCCATCCCTGCACGATTCTCATACCTTTTATGGTCCAACAAAACCTGGGGATTTACTTGCCTTACAATTTACTTGAATGGAAACGAAATTTAGTAAGGCTATTTGTTATGTTAAGAAATGAGTTATACAAAATTCCAACTCAATTAGCATATTTATCAATTTTTACATTTTAGACACATGGACGCACACACACACACAGACAACTTTGTGAAAACCACGCAGGAGGTCTTAAAACACCTCAACATGACAGTTCAAGTAAAATCTCAAAAAGTTGTATTTTTTAGTGCATACAGAATACGTTAAGTATGTACTTGCCATATAACTGATGATATGTAACAATAAATAGACATAGTGCAGGTAAGCACATATATCAGTTTGGCTAGCTTAGTCAGCACAAAGTCTTAGAACGCACTGTGTATCGTGCACAAAGGAATCATTCGTGAGTAGTTTGTACACTGTTACGGTTCACTTGTGAACCTCCAAACCAAGCTACAACTTGCATGACTTACGAAAACAAGACAACAACGGTACAACTAGCGGACTCCGTTATCTAGTACACCCGGGTATATTTGGATAAAACAATAACTCGACATTCCAAACTTGCAAGTGGGTGTCAATAGAAATTCCAGCCCACAATTTCCAAGTTGATCCAGGTTAAAGGAAACCACACGACCCCCGCGTTCCCACAATATAACTCCCACAATGTTCTAGTCAAATTCTCTTTACATATCATTCAAACGATCCTGGTTTTGTTTTTCCGGACATAAGTAAACTAGAACAGCAGGATGGCAAGGTGGAGAGCTTTAAATCCTCTCAGCTGAAAACTAGCAACAAACTGGGTGGTGTATCTATGTGCAAGTCAAACTGGAAAAGTGAAATTAAATCCAAATATTGAGTCGTGTTGAGTTGGATCCAGGTAAAGACAAGATGTGGAATCTGAGGTAAAATTTAAAAACAGGGAAATATTGTGATTAGCAGTCTCGAGAATGTATCTTTTAAATTGCGACAGTAAATAAAGACTCTTAATTTGTGGGATTGAGAGAAAGAGAGAGACATTTTTAAAATAAGTAAAGAGCTAAACACAGAGGTAGGTTGGATTCTTTCCTATGGAACATGCAAAGTCTGGGGTTCGAATCCTGGGTTATGGAAACAAATATTTTTGTTTCTTTTTGAGTTCTAAAAGCGAAGTTGCGCAGGAGGAAATCAGGTCGCAACTTGTCCTTCTTGGATGACCTCAAACAGCCCTAATTGGTTCAAACATAGCACATCCATCTCCGGGAAATTCGAGTATTTGTGTCTTTATTCGAAATGCAAGTCTAGCGAATAAAACTATTCTTATTCGCTAAAAAAGAGCCAAAGCATTACGGTGACCTAGTTTTGGGCTACATTAGAAATTACACAGAATTTTCATCAAACAATAGAGCAGCCGAAACCGCCTCGGGCCATGCTATTGTTCACAGAGCATCCATAGAGTTTATAGACGCTCTACACAACTCTATCCCGTAATATATCTCTATAATTCTAATTTAGTTTACACTGATTTTAGTTCAGTTTTATTTGTTACATTTCAAAATGCAAATATTCACTTCTATAGAAAATTGTAGTAAACCTACAGGGGATTTTAACATTTCCTCTCCCACTACCCTGGGTATATGAGTAGTATTGAATTGACCCTAAATATCCGAAACCGAAGGTACATCATAACTATCCGTTTCACGCATTTTTATGACGTTCTTATCATACTGTCTGACAGTGCATGGCGTTCTGATCAAGCTGTCCGTCGGTTTCAGTGTCACGCATAACTCTTACTGTGTTCACGTTCTGATTTGCTGAGTCATCAAACATTTTAAAGGTGGAATTTTCTACAATAATATCAACACCAACAACGTCTTTCCACTAATTTTAAACTTTATTTTGCAGAGCCGGCTTTCAGCAACAACATTGCCTAAACAAGTAATAACAAGACTTAGCAAATAATATTAACATCAAGTAGATAAATAAAAAAGCAAATAAATAAGTAAAGTCTAAAAAAATAGTTATTGTGTTTTAACTTTTTTAGACTTTACTTATTTATTTGCTTCTTTATTTATGCACTGTAGATGGCATTATTACCGAAAGCCGGCTCTGCAAAATACAGTTTAAAATTAGTGGAAAGACGTGGTTGGTGTTGATATTATAGTAGAAATCAAATATTTCACCGATAATTGAAATTCGACACAAATGTACATCAATGGTGAATCCACTAAATTTTAAAAATATTTTTTTTCCTTTTGAATTTTTAACTTTGACTGCGACGATTTTTAAAATGTTCACTGTTTTTCGACTTATTGGTACGACATATTGTTAGATGCTATAAAACATAGAGATATAGTTGTGAAAATTCAACACCTTCTTAAAATCAAGCACATAAATTAGTGTCAAACATACGCACACGCTTACGTACATTGGCACGACGCTTAAAATTAAAAGCAAAAGGTTTTGTTGACATCAGTCAAAATGACGATGCTTTACCGCAAAAAATGAAATACCAATACAATACTAAAATATACTGTTATCCATTTAAAGGATTTAAATGAAGTAGGCTGACAAGTACGAGGGGTGGTATTTTGTAGACTTAACAAATAAGTGTTTGTATTTCACGACTGAAATGCTATAAACTACGCATTTAATCATGTTTAAGGTCTTTTTGGACTCAAAACACTTCAATCATTAGTTATAAAGGTAATCGGTTTTTCCAGAAATGAATTAATCAGAATAGGAATGAAATGGTGCACAAAGTTTGGGATTATTTCGTTAAGCCGTTAGGAGTTATTTGATGAGATATCTGTCTAAGAGTTACAATACCCTGTAGGAGTGAAATCAGCTTGAGAAGTAGCAATATTATAAACTATATACAGAGCTTGGAAAAGAGGACAGTGAGAAAGAACGCGTTTAATAGTAAGCTAAAAATAAATGTTGTAAAATGTGTATTTGGCCGGGAAATGTATTTAGTATTTCTAAATATATCTCAGAGGAGAGGGAAATCTTTTATTATTATGACACAAGTGAATATTTATAGAAAACTCATGAAATTGACGTTTTTAAAAATACATTTTGTTGTGAGAACTTTACTGAGACATTTACAAGGTGAGTAGAAACAGGCAAGTTAGGACTGTAAATCACTATTTCTACTACAGACCGAATAGGGACTGCAATTATCTGCAAATCCTATTTTATGATTATAAGCTTAGAATTATATATTAATTATATATTATAGCTCTTATATTGTATATTTTCTCAGTAAGAAGAAAATATAAAATCAAATATAAAATAAAAGTGGTATGACTCGGCAAACTACATTATCGTAGTCAGAAAAATATCTTCCTGTCAGCACAAATAGACAAAAAGTCTCATTTGTGTCTTAGTATTCAACTTTCCAGCATAAACACAGCGGCAGTTATGCTTGATACAGACATCATCATGGAAACCAGAACGTCATGAAAATGCCTGAAACGGATAATTATGCTGAAACCTCGGTATTGGATTTTTAGGGTCAATACAATACTTTTCCTCATACCTAAGGTAGTCAGTAATGGAAAGTAAAAATCTATATTTACACGAGGTATCATAGGATAAGGATTTAGTGGTGCCTTCTTAAGGCCCTACACTCCAACTCGATACCCATATCGTGTTTAGCATATAACTCGACACTCATATCGTATTCAGCATATAACTCGACATTCATATCGTGTTCAGCATATAACCGACACTCGCATATAACTCGACATATAATATCGACACTCATATCGTGTTCCATATAACTCGACACTCATATCGTGTTCAGCATATAACTCGACACTCATATCGTGTTCAGCATATAACTCGACACTCATATCGTGTTGAGCATATAACTCGACAAATATCATGAGATTTGACTCAAATTTTGCACATGTAGAGATCATGATGAACTTAGTGTAAATTAGAGATAGACTTAGAGATTTGACGTTGTATCTCAAATTTGAAATTCACGGACTATTTGTAATATTATCAATAAAGGCGTGATTACAATCTAAAGCAAATATAATAATCAGCAAAGGCGATGTCTGCTAAATAGAAACAATACCAGGCCAGGCAGTGATAGCCCCCCCCCCGCATCTCCATCATATTTCTTTTCTTGTAAAAATATATTTTTAATTATATGGAACTTTTACTTATTGATGAAATAAACACCATAGCAATACCTAGCAATTGCCACTAAAATATAGCAATTACCGCCTCCTAATTATTAGTAACTTTAATCAAAGTATATTAATTTTTATTTAAATAAAATAATCTTAATAAAAAGTTAATTTCTCAAAATATTGCTCCCCAAGTAAGATATGGGTAGAACAAGTCTGCTAGAGGTACCTGTCGACTAGTCAGGTAAGATACCATGTAAGAATGCCTGGTCCGAGTCAGGTCCGTTAGTAAAACCTGATTTTTCAAGACTAAAACTAAAAGCTCAGGTTATGGACCCAAGGCTGATATTGTGTTCCCATAGCATCATCACTATAAAGTAACCAGAAGACTACTTCTTTATACTTAACTCACAATTATATTTAAAATATGGTTATGACGTCTTCATGCGCAGGTTAGATATACTTTAGGGTCAATTCTATTTTACTTCAAGTCAATAATTTAGTTTCTCCTTACTATATTTCTTTGTTTCTCTGGCACAATATTTAATATTAATCGTTTTCTCTACATCAATACCACGCTTTGATCCAACACCAATATATTTTTTTCTTTAGTTTATTTTTAGTTTCTACAACATCAATTTATTAGTCTCTCCAAATACAATTTCTTTGTTTATAGAACGTCAATTTATTAGTCTCTCCAAATTCAATTTCTTTGTTTATAGAACGTCAATTTATTAGTATCTCCAAATTCAATTGCTTTGCTTATTTAACGTCAATTTATTAGTACCTCCCAGAGACTATAGATACTTAAACAGTAAGACTGTCGACTCAATGGTGGGAAAATTTGGATTCCGATCGACACTAGCGCAGCGGGGGACTTACCTTTCAATTGAGTGGGCGTGTCTTGATTTCCCGCTTTTTGCCCACAGTCAGTTTGAAATTTATTTTTTATACTTTGTATAGTTATACTTCTAACTAACCCTACCACTTACACAGAACACTTCTGATTATTTTTAAGCTTTTCATTTAAGTAATTTATTAATTTAATTGATTCAATCAGGTAATAATGAAATAGTGGCTAAAGTTTACACGTAGAAGATAGATTTTGGCATTTAATGCAGCCTGTATTTTAATTACATCGGCAAGATGCGCACATGTGATTAAATGTAATTACCAGATAAAATCGACTAAATCAATAAATTAATTAAATGAAATTTACACTTATCTGCCATCAGTAGCGTTCCCTGGAAGTTTTAAAAGTTTCTATTTACTTTTAGTTTCTGAATTTTTGAAATACAGAACATGCAACGGCGAACCGTTTTTGTGAAAAATACATACAGAAAACAATCATTTTATAATAAGAATAAATGTAGCTGTCATAAACAAAAATTGCCATGGTATTAATAAATTTAAATATAAAAATATAATCAGTCATTTTTGGAAAGCTATTGGGGGTTAGTTCATAAGTTGTCCGCACCGGTCCGCCGCAGCACTATTTTTAGTAGCTTGCGATAATCGAATCCAAACTTTTCCTCATTTAAGTTAACCCCCCCCCCCTGGTCCCTCCACAGTCAATTTCTTTGTTTATTTAACGTCAATTTATTAATTTCTTCAGATTAATTTCATTATTTATCAAACGTCAATTTGATTGTTCTCCAACGCCAGTAATTAGAGGTTTCAGTGGCGATTCTGTGTGTTTCCATAACGTTAATCGGACGGTAATATCTGAGACGAATAGCCGTAAGAAATAAAAAAAGCCTTCAAAATATCCAACAGAGAGCAGATACACTACCCACCCCACGGCAGAGAAGTATAGAGGTTCCAGGAAGATCCCATTATTTATCTAATTTACCAGCCTATTGTTGTAGTTAACACCCACAGACTAAGATGTTCTCTTTCTCGCAAGTCCGTTCTCTAAGACACATGAAACCGGTTTTAGGAACTTAATAAAATGGTGTCTTATCCTTACAGTTCGGTTGAAATAATATAAACACATTTAAAAAATAAAAGCTCCACTCAATTCTTGTATACGCCATGAGACATTTCTGCATCAGAATTTACTCTCAAGTGTTCAGTTTTGGAGAACATAGTGTTTTGATCCATGATGTCCAACATCCCTGCAGATGCCTCCAACAGTGGAAACGAAACACATTAATGCGGTCACCACCAAAAGACCTAAATCTGGATGACAACATGTTCGGAAGCCTACGCAGTTTGTCACTCTCAAGAGGTTCCATTCTGAACGATAATCTTCACTTTGCGAATACTATAGACTTGTTTTATCTTCAATAATGGGAGCAGAAAGAGTTGTAATAAAAAAATGTGACTCTGACTTTTGTAAGATCCACATTTCAGCACCTACAGATTCCAAAAATTGAGATATAATTAGTGCGTGTGCACTTAACTTGTAATCAAGGTACCGACAAGAGGTTCACACAAATGTGATGGGGATTTTATTACTAGAATCAAGCCCTGAAAGAAGAACTGATCATTTGAAACAATCCAACCTGATTGACAGCTATTAAAATAGTGGTAATTTATTTATTTTCGTCCTAGTAATGACTTATAGAGCTATTTTCAACAGCCCTGAGTTCAAAAAGACCTTAAAGGGTCCTGGCATTTTTATTGATTAATTTATTTATTATTTACAAAGCACCTGTCCATCCAAGTTTTATTTAAAATTGGGAATTAAATGAAAATAATAGGGGTAAGGGATAAATTAATACCGATTAGCGGCATAAGTCATAAATTGGGCTGAGCAGTCTTGCTTAAAATAATTTTGAATCAGTTTGGGAATGGTTTGTGGGCACAGCCTTAACAACACATAACAGACTTGTATATTCCAAGAAGGTATTATATATTTCCATAGAAATATAAGTAAATACAGACAGTAGTGTCTACCTTAAGCTATTATAAGAGTTGATGCAGTTCTACAGACAAAACTTATTCATCAAGCTGTTACCACAGTCCACAGTGCCATATTTATGAAGCATATCTATTTGATTTTTAATGTAAAATTGACGTAGCACTCCACAGATATAATAATAATAAAAAATCAGGTACAAGGTACCTCGGAACTTTTCCTCATCACATCAGATTCGCTTCGCTCCTACCCACTACTTCGCTCCTACTCACTACTTCGGACACTAGTCCTCAGAATATAAAAATCAAATTAATTTTTCGACACGTCTTCGCGAAGCGGGCTCTATCGCCCTATTGGTCTTATTTTTTAAGAAAAAATAAAAAAGACCTTTGAAAATTAACTAACAAACGACAAATGTTTCAACATTTATTAGTTTAAATTTATAACTAAAAGAAAATTCCCTAAAAGACCAAACGACTAATATATAATATATAATATATATATATATATATATATATATATATATATATTATATATATATATATATTATATATATATATATATATATATATATATATATATATATATATATATATATATATATATATATATATATATACATATATATATATATATATATATATATATATATATATATATATATATATATATATATATATATATATAATATATATATATATATATACATATAAAATAATTGTATAATTGTTAGATTTGATTTAATTTTTGTTGTCTTATTATTATGAGGAATATGATTACAAATGTTTGGGACAAGAAATCTATTATGAAAAATAGTTCTATTTAATTTGGGGAAGCTCTGGCGTATTAGCTGCTTTATGAGCACACACATGCAATTCTGTTAAATAAAGGAATCAAACACGAAAGTCTATGATGACCAGAAATTATTCAACCCATTTAGAAGAATGCCGTTTTACCAAATAATGGTTACAAAACAATTCGATTGCTTTGGGCTGAGGGGCGCTGTACGACCCCGTCACTCCACGAGACCGCTGCTACGCAACATTGTTTTTTTCCCGGGGGCAGTTTATGGTGGTATTAATATCAACGAATTTCAAACAATTTCAGCCCAAAAACATGATTTGTGTATTCATGTCAAACAATTAAACCCCAATTATTATATTAATGTTTACCTTCGACTGTGCCTTTAGCGTACATCAAGGATCTTGAATAAAGGGGATGATTGAACATTTCTAACCCCACGGAAGTTGTTAGAGACGGAGAAATAGGAGACAAACTTACCTTCCCCATGGTTATAATGGAAAAAAGGCGTCAAACGCAGGTTATGTAGCAAGTTTGCTTTTCAACTTTCATCTGTGCTTCTCGTGATTGTTACCAGGCCACATTTGTTACTTTGCCATTTCAGTGAGTGATAATTTAAGCGTCTTTTGTTATAACCTTCTCAACCAATAAACAATGGGAAACCATCAGAGGTAAGTTTGCCTCTAAAATTTAAGACCTGCGCTGTTATAAGGATTGTAAGCATGTGCAGTTGGTTTTTGACGTGTGTTTCGTGCTGAATTCTCTTTTTTTTGGTTTTCGATGGGGTCACTTTTTTGAATGGCAAATGGACTTAGTGCGTCATCCCCTTTATTCAAGATCCTTGGCGTACATAGATGGTAAATACGATTTTAATTTCAGCCCGTTCCAACGTCTTTTTAAAGCATAGTGGATTAATTTTTGCTGAGTCCTTATTGTAGGCAATGACACATTTCATAAACAATAGGGTTCGGGTTATATAAGGTCAATTTTTGAACCAAGTTTCATTTAATATTATCATGTCACATAGAAACGTCTAAATACATACAAACTCAACCATACAGTATTATTCTTGATCTTGGGTCCTCAAAAAATACCACCTTCCTTCATGACTCCCACTTCATAACCTATTTTTCTTAGGTTTTTAGAATTTAAAAAAGGCCGATTCAAACATTCGGCCTGGCTAAATTATATAAAAACGAGATAAGGGAGCTTGATGATGATCCTAGGTCAATTCAGAAAATAAGTACTTTCTATGTTGGAAATTAAAACTTGTATTTTGTGTAGTTAGGTGTTTTTTCTCTCAGCAGTGCATCCCTAACACAGGGTCACACCCAAATTAAATCCAGGCAACCAACCGTAATTTTCATGCTATTTGTTTTAATATGAAACACGTTTCAGATCTCACATGATCTTGTCATGGTTTGTAGACTCAGTGCTAAAAAATTCAAGCCCCTTTTTAAAAGTATGAATAAGGCGTGTTTAAAATCATACAATCTAGCAACAATCAAGCAAATCTAAACAAAACTATTAAATATTGTCTTAGAGAGTGGAGAAATTCCAATAGAAAGTAGTAAGCTAAACTAAGATATCCACCCCTCGAGAAGTTCTGTACCTTTTAACAATATTTGTACAATATTGTAAGGTATATTACAAGGTTGTACCGCCTTACAACCTATACTTTGACAATATTTGTAGGCTCTGTACCGCCTTGTGTCTATGCCCTGAGTACCTTCTCCATATTACCCTGATTTTTCCGTGACAATACATCCTAGAGATTTATTATGTGCATAGATCATTTAAATCACAGTTTAAGTTACAGCTTCCTCAGGTTAATGATTATATGTTTAGAAAATCATTGAATATTTAAAAACACCGATAACCGGTTTAGTACGCATTCTGCAAAGTCCAGTTAAAATTTTGTCCAGTGAATATCCAAATGTAGTGTTCACAAATGCGACTCGTTACGCTAGGGTGGGTCTTACATATTTTTTCGCACTTGACAAAACATTTAGACAGAGAGTTTATAAAAGCTGCTATTCACCTCAGACCTGAATAATGCGAACTCCGAGTTTAGTGCCGTTCTGATGAAAATCGTAGCCGCAGTCAAGTCTCGAGTTTAGGCAATACAATAAAATTTTTATGAAGTGAAAACGTTGCTTATAAGTCTTGTCAATTAAACTGGAGTAGAACCAGGGTTACTTTTATTCTCCACTAGTTTTTGCCAAAACGAAAGAAAAGCAGCTCAACTCTTAAACAAATCTTTGCATTTCTGCAAATTGGGTCGAAAACTCCGAGATAAAAAGAAAAGTGGTCATTAGAGCGACTGGCTGGGAGATAATGATGATATTAAAATATCATTTGCAGCGTCATTATATGCCTGACAACTCATTTCCACGCTTTTATAGACTTGACGATCACGTGACTGTCAAACCTGAATATTTCTACATTATGCTTAAGGAAAACGTCGCTTTTCACAAGGACGTGAGAAGAAGGGGGTTCAGGTTCAGGTCAAACCTACTCCAGACTCTCCAGATACAGGAGTAAGCTTGCAGTAAGACTAAGTAATACTTTATATCAAGTAATGTTCCAGAATACTGCTCTCAGATATAAAATTGTTTTTAACTTACTCAGAGATTACTTACGAAACATAAAATTTATTTAACAATTTCAGCCCACCAAGCATAACATCTGTCAACCAATATTATTCAACTCACCTGAAACACAACAAACAAAGCATAATTAATAATAAAATAAACGTAATTAAATAAGCAGCAATAAAAACTATTAATTTAAAAAAATATGTTAAAGGTAGGAATCTGCAAACCAGTCTCGCTGCTTCCTTCCTTCCTTATTGTGCTCAGTGCGTCTTGTTCTCAAAGCTGACCCTGCAAGTAAAACCCATCCAGAAATAGACCGTTATAAAGATTTCTAAAAACCATAATGTTATGTTACAAATAAAGCCTCAATACCCCTTGATAGGCGAAGGAAGAGAATCCCAATAGCCCCCCTTAAGGTCGTAATGCTTCTAAGAGGAAAAAGCACCTTGATACTAAATGCTTAATTATAATTTCCAAATATACTTGCATTTTTCCCTGTATTGAACTCCTTTATCCATTAAGTTCGTAACCTCACTTAGGCATGTATTCAAAGACATTTTCCTAACATTCTCCTTAAGGGATCCTTAAGGAGAATGTTAGGTTTAGGTAAGAAAAATGTTTTTTAGCCACGAAATTTAAATGATCGTTCCCGTGTTTAAAAAAAGTGGGAAAAACATGGTTTTCGTGGCTTAAAAACATTTTCCTAACTTTTTCCTAACATTCTCCTTAAGGGTTCCTTAAGGAAAATGTTAGGAAAATGTCTTTGAATACGGGCCTTAGTTTTGCTTGATAAAACTTGTGATGGCACAAATCGTATATTCCCTCCTTTTATTTCTAAACTACGGCCACAATAGGAGTCAGAATAGCACCGAATTTGGTTGGAGTATTATGAAGGCCAGTCAGGTTTCTACAGCACCTACGCTGCTATTGTTTCTTATAATCCTAACCATTCTTTAGCAGTATGGTTTACTTGGTTCTAGCTTTTGATAAAAATATGAAATTTCTGCCAAATAACCTAGCCAATTATAACACCTTTTTGTTGATTTCTCAGATTGGTATGATGAGCGTGTTTGTTGTAAGATATAGAGTGTTTTAGTAAAGTCGGGGGGTTTGTTTGAGTGAGGATTGCTTGAGATAACTCAAAGAAAAAAGTGTGTCAGTGACTCCTAACTTTATCAATCCAGTTATAAGTTCCTTAAATAACAAATTATAAACATATGACAATAAATTACAAAATATTCCAACAACAAACTCAATAATACCTCCCCTTATCGTATATATTGTAAAACAAAACTCAAAATACTCTCTAGCACATCTCATTATTGCAGTACATATATAATGGAAGTTGTAGCAAAATAGATAGAAGTTAGAACGACTTTCACCTGGCCTCGTCAGGATCTCTAGCTCCTCTAAACTTCATGAGATTAGAGGTTTTTTGTTTCTTTAAACTTCTAGAAACTTCTTGTTACTAAAGAATTCTTATTTGAGACTTGCACATTTTGGCCAAGAATTCTTTTAGTAGACTTACCGCTTCAAAAGAGTTTCAACATTCTTTTCCTTGGCTAATATAGGAGGCGAAGCATTGAAATGAAATAATGTGACTTCAAATGTACCATTGTTGCATCATATGTCCTCGTTTCAGTGACATGAGAGAAAAATGAGACTAGATGTCGTTAATTTTTCAAGACTTCTTAAGTGGCATTTATCAAATTGTTTGTGTCTGTTATCATAGAAATCTTCCAGTGTGTGTTTACCCAACAGAGTTAAACCAACAAAATCAATATTTAAATGGAATTAAATAATCCATGAGCTTTGTTAGGCCATTTGAGTTAAGTAGCATCGACAGTGGTCATTAGGTATATGGGTGACCGCTGGGAATTAAAGTCTCAGAATGAGCGTTATTTATACTATAGTATAAATTAGAAGATTTTCTTATTGAGGGCCAGCGAAGCGAGTCCAAACGTCCGGAGGTACATGGGACGCTTAGTTCAAGGAGGTAAGCGAATTGGAGAAAGGAGCGAGGAAAAGTTCCGAGGTACCCTGTACCCGATATTTTAGTTCATTATTAATTAAAAATGATTCCAAAGTAAATAAATGTAACTAAGAGCTGTGTAGCGTGTTTCTTTGTGAATTTAATATCAAAAATAATTACTAGCAATACCAGTATTTGTGGGGAGTTATGGGAGAGGGAGGTGGAAGGAGCAATAAAGGGAAATAGCAGGGGAGTATAATAGTAGACAGTATGAGGATGGAGTAATAAGATGACAAAGGTAAGGAGCAATGAAGTAGGAGATGGAAGAGGGGAGAAACACAGCAGTAATAAGGGGGGATATGAGGAATTGGAGTGAAATAAACAATAAAAGAGGAGAGGATACGGTATGGCAGCTATTCTAAGGAGGAAACTATACTGGGTAGAGGAGAAGAAATGGGGGCAAAGTCAAGGGAGAAGAGGAGTGAGCAAGGAGGCAAAGAGAAGTGAGTAAGGAGGCAAAGAGGAGTGAGCAAGGGGGCAAAGCGTAGATAGACTAAGAGAAGACTATTCAAAGAGAATATCAAATTGCATAATTACGGCACAGCGTTACCAAGACAAAGGCTCGGCAACTAGTAATGGTCAACTTTATAGGTTCGAACCCGTGTCTGGGTTATTATCCTCGTATTACACTTCTCATTAGTTTTACTTCCTTCTTGGCTTTTCAAGTTAATACTGGAAAACAAAGCGTTAGTCATATAATATTCAGGGGAAGGTTATAGTGACGCATACCGGCCTCTAAGCTGCACCCGCTACGCAGCGGCGGCGCAGTTTACTTTATTAGTTCGTTATATTACTTTTTGATATAAGTGGCATGCTGCCACGATATAAGCGAATTTTCAAATGTATTAATAAAAATACGTGATTTCTTTAGATTATGTCAATCAATAATGTTTTGTTTAACATGTATATGTCAATCAATAAAACTGGAACTAATACTGATAATACAATGAAACTTCCTATATTTGTGAACCATGCATATGTGTAAAAAATTTCAGCCCAATCTAAACACTATATGAAGAATTTTTTGAAACGTTCGTGGGGTCATTTTTGTGTGTTAATGACGTCACGCGTATTCCATAAACAATAGGGTTCGGGACATAAGCCTAGGAAATACCTATACTTTATACTACAATTTATGTTTATCAATTAAAATTATTTTAAATAACAGTTCAGAGTTCCGAGTTCAAGCAGGTCTCAACCATATAGGGAGCTAGCACAGTTCTCGAGGCCCCAATGATTATAAATATACGTGGGTTGAGTGGAATAGGTACTATGGATACGTAAAAAGATACAAACTAGAGGATGACTAGTTAGAATATGTGATGAGACCATGGTATGTGACAGATTATCTCTCTGGTCTCACCACGACCAGGTAATAGTAACATGAGGTATAGCTGCAATACATATTTATACATAAAAACATTTTCTAAACATTTCTACTCAGTTTACCAGCTTTCAGTTTTTCTGAAAAAGCAAAAACAGAGATCCGAGATGTGATTCAATTATTTAACCAAGAAGACCCAAAAATCTTGTTTGAACAGAAGCAAATAGTGAAGATACCCTTTTTGTTTCTGTTTCAAACATGATTTCAAGGATAAACCTAAACAACCCGATTAGTTGGTTCCTTTACGTAACCTGCATAACTATCCGTCTAACCAATGAGAAACCAGCATTTATTATAAGGTTTAAGCATAAACCTTATGCTTTTATTGCAACACTCCATAAATCAATGGTCCGCAGTCAAACCGGTGGGTAAAGGATTAAGATTAAAGGTTAAACAATGACATAAATAGACAGGTTGACTATTTGTATAAATATCTGCTCAACCAATTAAAATCAAGTATTACTCCTTACGTTACGCTATTGTTTACCTCGCACACTACAACCTGACGTCATATAGTCCATGACAATATGAAGTCACTACACCATGGCAATATGACATCAAATGACAATATGACGTCACTAAACCATTACAATGTTGAAACAAAGCGGCAACAATGATCGATTCCAATTTAATTGAACGAACATCAGTGAGTCCTTTCATGTCAGAAGTTTGGTACGGCGTGTATGTTTGTGTGTTGTTGCGTATACGTGTCACCATTGCTGCAATTTTTTAATGAAACTTGGTATCTTAGAATAATACTATATACAGAAGGAGCACAGGACCGTAAACACAATGTAATTCCACTGATAACACGAAAGCGGGTTGACTGGTGTGCTTAAGTAATGCTGCCAACCTGACAACAAACCATTATTTTAAATATGTGCCATGAATATCTATTAATGAAGAAAGATCGTAAAGAACAAATATAATAACATAAAACACCTGCTGAGTATTTGATAAAACTGGTCTTAGATGGCAAAAGGTTGGGGGAAAACAAGAATCTACATTTAGTTGACGAGGACTACTTTTAATATAATTTTAATAAATACATTAAATTTACTACAATTTAAAATAAATAAATACAATAAATAATAAAATAAATACAAAAATACTACAATTTAAAATGCATAAAATATTGTAATGCACCGATATTTATATAAGTATTTTATGAATAATAAATCAGTAATTAATAATAGAACCTACTAATTCAGCAACCGGAAGTATTGCCAACTTTTTTTTTTTTAGAAAATTGTATATTGTTAGGGTGGCAGCATTACTTAAGTGCACCAGTGAACCGCCTTTCATGTTATCAGTAGTGCTTCTTTTATATATAGTATTATTCTAAGTTTTGTAGTAGTATTAGTCTTTAGAGCTGTATAGGTTTTGGTTACAGAGCAACCAATATTTTTAAACTAGCCAACAATATGGCGGACCATTTGAAACAAACTTTTAAGCGAAAAATAGGGTTGTATGTCATTTTACAGCTCTTGCCAAGCACAAAAAGAAAACATACATAATATGCATAAAATTATCAAAATAACAGATTATTTTAAAATGACAGCCAATCAGGTGGACCAATTTTTATTACATTCTGATGTGAGTTCCTGATGCAACGCATTACTAGTTAACTAGTTGTTTTGTTTACATATTTCATCTATCTTCTAAAGAGGCAATAATATAAAGGCTAACTATCCGGTAAATTATGATTAGGAGTCACAAGTACTGTGACCTGTATTGGTCGGTTACCTATCCAAGTACTGACTATGCCCGATGTTGCTTAACTTCTTCGATGTAAAAAAACTCCACGACCTTAATATAGGTTACGTTAAATGTTTGAGCCATGACACATGACACGGTGTGATATATTTGCCACTGCTTTACGAGGCTATTAAGTTAAAAGAGTTATAACATTTAATTG
This sequence comes from Microvelia longipes, assembly GCA_018340805.1. Classification (NCBI taxonomy): domain Eukaryota; kingdom Metazoa; phylum Arthropoda; class Insecta; order Hemiptera; family Veliidae; genus Microvelia; species Microvelia longipes. Next base: position 53,064,818 of record JACMZG010001870.1, on the reverse strand, counting down.
TTTTGTTCCTACCAATGCCTTACCCCCACAAACTAATAAAACATAATTTATAGCTGTTGTTAGCTGTTATTAAACTCGACTAGTTTTTAATTGATTTATAACAGTGTTCCCTCGCTACTTCCTCATCTTGTTTGTAATATTAAATGTTCGTGATCAGTTTCAACGAGCTTACAATTTCTGTGTTGTTATAGCAAACAAATCCAGTAGCATTATGCATCTCGAAAAAGTTCGACAACGGGTGGAAATTGTGAACACTTGCTTCTGTTTATCGAAGTCGATATAGTCAGGTGTTACAGAGTATTTATTCATAGTTTTGACAGCTGTGTCAATCAAAATCCCGTGTAATGCAAACTAACTTAGCAGGTTTGCATTTCATTTACAGGCTGAGTCTGCTGGGTGCTAAGCAGCCCATGTCTTATTATCAAAATGTCTTATGTCTTATGATTCGCCTCGTGGGTAAAATAATTAGTTTCCTCCGCAAGGTTCGGAAGCCTCGGAAATCAAATAACTAAACTAAACTTTAAATAATATGGTCAACTTATCTTTGACCTCAGGAACCAACTTGACTGCTCAGGAAGAACTTCTGATAAAACGTGATCATAATATAAATTTAATTGCGACACGTTGTCATTTGACAAACGTATTGGTCAAATCTAAACTTACTAATTGGTTAAGTCCAAACATACTAATTGGTCAAGTCCACTGATTGGTCAAGTCCAAACGTACTGATCGGTCAAGTCCAAACTTACTGATTGGTCAAGTTCAAACTTACTGATTGGTCAAGTCCAAACGTACTGATTGGTCAAGTCCTAACTTACTAATTTGTCAAGTCCAAACTTACTGATTGGTCAAGTCCAAACGTACTGATTGGTCAAGTCCAAACGTACTGATTGGTCAAGTCAACTACTGATTGGTCACAAACGTACTGATTGGTCAAGTCCAAACTTACTAATTGGTCAAGTCCAAACTTACTGCGATTTCCTCAGAAAGTCATTTGAATCATGGAACAACTTTCGAGTCCACAACACGCTATAGCTAAATCCCATTATCTCGTCGCTTCCTTACCACACTTGTAAGGTTTCCTTAGAGATATTTTTAAAAACTTTTAACATTAAAAAATAATGAAACTGTGACGCAATCATAAATCGCTTTACGTGGAAATTTAACGAATATTGGGAGCAGAAAATCAATATAATGACGTAACAGTTACAAAAAATTATATTAATTAAGTTTTGAAATAATTGATGTTTAACTGCAAGGACCTGGAACAACTGGAAGCTCGTTAAGAACAGATCATGAAAACTAAATAATTAAATTAAAGAAAATATTGCATAAGGAAACACGTTAGCTGCACGAATTTCTAATTACTGACTTCTGTTTAATTTAATTACTAATTGGCTAAAACAAAATTCAATTTCCACTGAAGGATTTTGCCGTAAGTTCCAAATTTAGAAACCAAAAAACAAAAAAAAACAACTAGTTGCACATTCACAAATTTCATTTGGAGAATTTAGGTACAAAAAATAAAGTATGAATAATTGTTTTTAAATTTTGATTATATCATATAATGTAAATTCCAGATCCTAAAATGGTTTTATACGTACTACAATCATATCTTGACAAAATCGTAAACGTAGAATGTGATAGGCATTTTGAACATTTAAGTCTAACAATTAGTACGTTCTCACACACTTCTAGATCCGCGAATCATATAGCATACGATCTCTCAATACGTTAATATTAGCTGTATGAACCAGGCGGAGGGGATCCGATCGCACACGCTAGAACTGGGGAGATGGAATCTAAATGGATCCTCCGATACCCTGTATGTACCTTTAGAGACGATCGTATTTAGCGGATAACCTTCTCGTCAAACTTTTATTTCACTTTATTTCACTTCTATAAAACCGTTTTTGATCAAATAACTTTTGGAATATTATTTTTAGTGTAACTTTATTATTATGCAAAGAAATTTTAATTACAATTTAATTAAATATATTTTTTGTTTTGAACTTCCTTATAACCAAAAGAGAACCTTCACTATAAAAGACGCGATGTTTTGGCGGGATCAGTTATCACGTAATATCACACGATCGACTAAACAAATACGCTGTAAGAACCGTGCAGTTATTTGACCGTATTGCATACGTATGCAATACGATCGCCTGTTAACGCTGTGTGTACGTAGTAAGTAACATAGTTGATCTGAAGATGCTCATCTGATCAGTTTATGTCAGTATTGGTCAACTAGAAACATATCCAAAGGAGTAAATATTTGTACGTATATGTTAGTAGTCAGTAGTGTCGTGAGACACAACACTAGACGTGTAAGAAGATAACGCAGTGGCCGTGTAAGTGTTGGTGACTCAGGCTGGGTTTTGGCATGCAGCCATATTTACAAATAGAGAGATGAGAGAATGAAAACACAGTTAAACAGGCAGGTTAAGATATGCAGGTCGTTAGCTTGGAGGTATGCAGTCACTTGTTACACTATCATATACCTTATATAATTATTCCAATTAAATATAGGTTATTGTTACGATTAACTTCAACATCCGTCACAATTATCTTTCACCTTTGTTTATTCGCTATACTTCGACATTATCATATTATAGAAAGACTTGACTTGTTTACAAGAAAATATCTATTAAGCAAATTAAATCAAATCCAGCAGATTTAATCAAATCCAGCAGATTTAATCAAATCCAAAACTATATCAATAAAACAAATCTTTATTAACGGACAAATTATCCAGTACAATATACATGCAAATGAATACAACAAAAAGAGAAATAACATGCCAATAAAATACAAAATAAATAACATACCATTAAATATTGCTATTATTAAAATAATTCCTAATTATAAAGTAAATGAAATATATTACAAGAGTATAGGGAACAGCAACAATTAAGATCATTTGAACAGGGAAGGAAGTCTCAAGTTTAGGGGGTTCATGGTGAAGAATATGACAATGTTACTATTGGGGAATCTTCAGGGAATATAGGATGGCCTAAAAATAGAAGACGCGCCTCACAGTGTGAAAGCGAAAAGGGAATTCTTCATTTAAACTAGACGCGGTCACCACCTGAACATCTAGACTTCCATAACAAAAACCACGAAATTCTAACCAGTTTATCTAAACTTTTTGCATTGTAACATATTCCAAGACGACTATAACAAAACTTGGGTAGTCTGAAAACTAATACTAAAATCAAAGAATCCACGAAAAGAAAAATGTTACTTACTGCCATATAAAACATCCATTGAAGTATTTGGATATAAAGTAGACCAACCCACGTGCTAGCGGGCTCGTCGCTCGTCACCCATCCCAATACTCCAGTTATATCTAATTAACTCGTTGATACGGTGAGTTGTCTGAATACCACACCTCAGGATGATCATACAGCTTTAAAATACTACCGGTAGCTATGTTATGAAAACATCATCAACTTAGACACGAGCTTTCATTGCATTTATTTGGGCAAAAAATCATTTAAGGTCATAAATGCTAGGTATAATCGTCAACAAACACTATTGACGTCCATGATAATAAGGCCTGAGATTAATTCCTAACGACGAAGAAAGGGAATTCTAACACCATGATAACATTGTTGACTGTTAACACAACAATGATTGTTAAGTAAATAAATAAATAAGGAAGGATACAATATGGGAAAACTAATAAAAGTGGCAAAGCAAGGAAATCATACAGAGGATAATTAATTACTAAAACCAAGGAAATAAAGAATACGATAATTAAGAAGGTAAACCATTCATATGCTTTGTCATCTTATGCTTTACTAATACATCCAGAATACTTTTATTTCAAATTTTATTCAGAATTCAGAGTAAGCTATGTTTATAGCTTACTCTGAGTTCTCAGTTATCAGTTTTGATAACCAAAATGACGAAGACAGTACCTAGGATGGCACAGCAATATTTGCATCCAAAATGAGTTTCTTCACTGAAACGTCGGTTTTCTCGATTGAGAACCAGAGATAACATTAATATCACTTGGGGCACACGATGACATAGAGAATTCTGATTGGGGCACACGATGACATAGAGAACTCTGATAGGAGCACACAATGACATAGAGAACTCTAATTGGGGCACACAATGACATAGAGAACTCTGATTGGGGCACACGATGACATAGAGAACTTGATTGGGGCACACAATGACATAGAGAACTCTGATTGGGTACACAATGACATAGAGAACTCTGATTGGGGCACACGATGACATAGAGAACTCTGATTGGGGCACACAAATGACAGAGAGAACTCTAATTGGGGCACACAATGACATAGAGAACTCTGATTGGGACACATGACATAGAGAACTCTGATGGGTACACCTGATTGGGTACACGATGACATAGAGAACTCTGATTGCATCATTAGACCAAAATAACGTAGAAACAGAATCATGAAGGCAGTGAATTCACTGCCTAATAAAATTAATGAAAATAGAGTTGTGTTTCTAAGATGCTGAAGATGATTTCGACGATGGAGCAATTTACAAGTCCTTGAGACAAATCTACAGAAGACACCAAGTTGAAACTACAGAACTTGCTCTTATAACTTAACACGTGCCACTGTATGCTTTTCTACTCTTAAAACTAGAAAACGGAAACAAATTATTTTTAGTGAATTTTCACATGAAAATGACGCTTATCATTTAATGAAGCTACTGAGCTATAGAGCTCATTAGTTTAAACCCTGGTGACCAAAGTGAGGAATCATAATTAACATCGATTACGTGACTTTCATCTATACATGTCACCAATCCATCAGAGAAACACCGAGATGAAATCGATGTCACTAGGGTCACATCACATAGACCAGGAGGGGAGGGGGACGTCTAGGGGGCGTTATCAGGGAAGCTTTTTTATTTCGGTAGGGGGGTCGTTGCCACGTGGTTCGATCGATAGAGGCACCGAAACGAGAGGGGCTAGAAATTCACCCACTCTACAACTACCACACCAAATTACACATAAAGTACTTCAACCCGAAATTCCCTTCGTTTTTGGAATGGGAAATGAGGTAATTACCTCTTTAGAAAAAAATATGCACAAAACACAACGAACATTTTTAACAACAGTCAGTGATATGAAAAATAATGTTACGAACAACAATTATTTTCCAATAGGAATTGTGAAATTTCTATTAAGTATGCACTCGATAAAGTACAAATGTTTTATTCTATTGCTTCCCTCTCCCTTGTAATGGGAGGGGAAGATTTGAAATAGAAAACAATTTGACCCCCCCCCCTCCCCCATTATATTTGATTAAGCACCTAAGGTTACGAAAATTCCGAAAGTCTGGAGTATATAGATGGATGAATGATTCCACAGAATATGGCCAAAAACACTTTAATAGTGTGTTTGCTTGTCTGGAAACCGGATGAATTTCCGTGGGAATGCTTGCTTTCTCGCTCTCTAATCTAGTTTTTGCTCAGGTTATCGGTTACATGCTCCAATGTCGGAACAGAAACATTTGTTTAGTATTTTTTAATTACTTGCTTATTAGATCTCCCTAACTTTCTTAAACATTTTTTTTTTCAATTAATAGTGACTTTACAATGCACTTTGATTTTTTCATGCTACGTCAAGTAGATTGCACTTTTGTCATTGAATCATTATGGAGACCACACTTGTTTGACATTTTCCCTGAATTATTTAAATGTAATGTGTCAAGCACTGCTCGTAACTCATTTTGTCTGTATTTTCCAAAGGAAATGCGCTAAAACCTTTAAAGATAACTGACTAATCTTAAAGATAAGTAACTAAGCTTTAAACTAGTGCAAATAATAGTGTGTACTTCTTTTTTTAGAGGCATAGTTTTGTACAACAACTGGATGATTATACGCATTTCCTTTGGTAAATACAGACAAAATGAGTTACGAGCAGTGCTTGACAATTGAGTAACTGCTTAGGTTCTAAAGCATGAACCGGAACCTTGCAATGGGCATGGTTCTTGCATAAGCAAGAAAAGGGTTGTTTAGCACGGAAACACGTATTCCAAATGAAATTCGCCCGACAGCGGACCACCGCGCAGGAATTATTTATTTAGTAGTTGTAAACTTATATAATGTAAAAAGCACGGAATCACGCATCCAAAGGAAATTCGCCCGACATGCGGACCACCGCGCCAGAATTATTTTATTTTCATATCTTCAAAGTTATTAATTTTTGCTTGGCATTTCTTCTCACTGTAAATTACGGGCTTTGTGTATAAATACCCAAGTCACAATAATGATCAAAATAAAAAGCAGCCTGTCTAGAAAATATAGAAATTTATTAGTTAAGCCGTTTTTGAGCTCGGGGTGGAAAAGTATATTTTACGGTAGGAGAAGGGGTAAAGGGAAGGGAGATAGATAGGGGAAGATTTAAAAATTCAACCGGGAAAACTTTGAAAATTTATGGCTTGAAATAACAAAAGATAGAAAGCATAACACAGGATCAAAAATACAAGTAACGAATGGAAAATACGAAACGAGACTTTGAAATAACATAGATATGCTAAATATCAAATCCGTAACGTTTCTCCATATTCCAAATGATTATCGACCCACATCTAATTCGATCTTTCTGTCATGATCATTTCCAAAGCGGGACATATTTACTCAAGGGTTTCCTAAAGATTTGCTTCCATATCTACTGTGATACGAGGCGGAAGTATTGCAATGGTATGAATTGAGAAAAGAAATTTCAAGAAACCAGGTTAGTTATCGGCAAAATCTAACATGACATTTAAAAATAGCGACTATTTGGAAATAAAAAAAACTTATTATTTTAAAAATAATAAAAAAACCTCAGAGGAATAGAAGATCCTAAGTTGAATGGTAAATACCAAATATATTCGAAAATAATTTTTGCATTTTGTACAGCAACGTTTGAACATTCAATTGAAAACAAAAACAAATATCTACCAACATAAGTTACAGCTTAGAGTAGAGCACACGATAAGCTACCACTCGGGGTTGTTCCCGTAGAGGTTAGCTCAGAAGAGCTGCTAAACTCTAAACAGTATACTTTTTAATAGATGCACAGTAAAAGAAATGCAGCGTTGCATGTTTGGCATCGTCAAGCTGAAATATTGATCCGAGTGGCCCAGTGACCCAAATATCTCTATTTTATTTCTCATAATAATATTTTTATTAAAGTTTTTTTTTATTTAGTGGAATAATATTATCTTTAAGTTATGGATTCTGTCTGGGTCGCACAGCTCTGAATATAATTAATGTGGTGTTGATTTAGTTTCTGATAAAAGTTCAGTCCTTCTTATCTGACATTTACTTCGCAAGTTTATAAGAGAAGTAATGCGTTCACCCTATAAATATTCTCAACATGCATTTTATCACTTTGATCCGTTTTAGACACTTGAATGACTGTGTGCCGTGTGGTTTTCATCATGCTGACTTGGATGATAGTGTGTCGTGTGGTTTGCATCATGTGACTTGAATGACTGTGTGTCGTGTGGTTTGCATCATGCTGACTTGGATAGTGTGTCGTGTGGTTTGCATCATGCTGACTTGGATGATAGTTGTGTCGTGTGGTTTGCTGACTTTGGATGATGTGTGTCGTGTGGTTGCATCATGCTGACTTGGATGATAGTGTGTCGTGTGGTTTGCATATGCTGATTTGATGATGTGATGATATGTATGAGGTGTGTGGTTTGCATCATGCTTGGATGTAGTGTGTCGTGTGGTTTGCATCATGCTGACTTGGATGATAGTGTGTGTGTGTCGTGTGCATCATGATGTGTCATTTGACTCATCATGCTGACTTGGATGATAGTGTGTCGTGTGGTTTGCATATGCTGACTTGGATGATATGTGTGTGTGTTTGCATCATGCTGATTGGATGATAGTGTCGTGGGTTGATATGCTGACTTGGATGATAGTGTGTCGTGTGGTTTGCATCTGTGACTTGGATGTAGAGTGTGTCGTGTGGTTTGCATCATGCTGACTTGGTGATAGTGTGTCGTGATGGTTTGCATATGCTGACTGGATGATAGTTGTCGTGTGGTTTGCATCAGCTGACTTGGATGATAGTGTGGTGTGTGGTTTGATCATGTGATATTTGTGTGTCGTGTGGTTTGCATCATGCTGACTTGGATGATAGTGTGTCGTGTGGTTTGCATCATGCTGACTTGGATGATAGTGTGTCGTGTGGTTTGCATCTGCTGACTTGGATGAATAGTGTGTCGTGTGTTTGCATCATGCTGACTGATGATAGTGGTCGTGTGGTTTGCATCTGTGACTGGAGTGTTGTGTGGTTTGATGTGACTTGGATGATAGTGTCGTGTGGTTTTCATCATGCTGTCTGTAAATGTGTTCAGACAGTAGATGCCTTGATTTTGCATAGATGCTCATGAGTACAGCTAATAAGTTCATTTGTAAGTTTAGTTAAGTTAAAAAAACTTACTTTTATAAAATCATCTAGGTCCTACTTAATGCTAGTCGGCATAATGGACCAGTCATATAAATCTCACCCCATATCAAAATAAAATATAGTGGATCATTTACCTAAAAATGTGGATTTGCGTCAATCTCATATTTTCGACAATTCAGCAAAGTAGGCCAATAAGGTTTTAAATACTAGGATAACCTAGAAGTTAATTTGTAAAATAGGTCTTTAACTCTACCAAACTCTCTAAAGGACTAATAAGCATTATTTATTGAACATCAGTGCAAAATTTAAAGCCACCGCTCTCTCAGCATTTCAAAGAATTTATAAAAAGGTTTCGGCAGCAGAGCTTTAAAACTCATTTTAGCATTATTTAATGACATATATGGATTGATTTTTGTTCAAACCAAGTTCCCTAATTCTAATTTATTATTTTAAAACTACCCTCGCACTCATGTCTACAACATCCCCCTTCTACAAGGAAACACCTCCTCCCTCCTGCAAGGGAACCACTTCCCCCTCCTTCTAGGGAACAACTTCCCCCTTGTTCGAGAACTTCCCCTAGGGAATAACTTTTCCTCCTCTCCTACGTGGGTACAAGAGCCCCCTCCCACATGGGCACAACTTCCCCCTCCTAAATGGGTACAACTTTTCCCACTCCCACAGATACAAACTTCTCTTCCACAGTAACAAGATATACCCTCCTACGAACCAAGTGACTCCCGACTATAACCAAAGGTAGCTGAATTTAAAAACAACTTATTTCTCCATCTGGCAGCACTAATTCCCCAGATGAGTTACCGGGGTTTTTAACAGCTGTAGGAGTCCACGTTATTTTTATCTATGAATTATTTTTACAACTCTTCCTACCATCTGGATATTTATTCTCATAAAACGACTCGTTTTATAATCAGTAAGCAGGTCTTAGTCTAACGTTTAGCACGTAAGCTCCCACCCAGACACTCCGGGTTCAACACTAACCGAGGAATCTTGGAGGTGAACTTTTTATCAGAAAGTGGTCCTTTACTTAGAATTTCTGTAAGGTTTGGTTTGAGATGATAAAATTATGAATCCTCCATACTAGCTCCACAAAAGCCTAATGACAAAGTAAGGCCATGTTGCTATAGCTAAAGCTAATGATAGCAGCGTACAGGAAGGCTAAGGCATATTGAGGCCTTAGTCACTAACTTCCTTATAGCAAACAATATGCATTCCAATCTAATTAAACAGATACCATCTACACCAGGATTCGAACTCTCGCTGCAACGGACACTGCTTGAACATTATTACAGAGAGGATACAAGTTGATCCGCCTTAGAATACCTCGTCATTCAAGAACACTTTTTAAACTTTTTAGGGACTTTTGGTTTTACTCTTGAGTGGATCAGACACAAAATACACTCCATAGGATATTCCACCTCAGGGAGTTAGGAAACATAAAACCATGAGCCCTTATTGCTGTGATCTATCACCCTCACTAATCACATCTGACCTAACGGGTAGGAGCAGACATAAATTGAGGACTGGTACTTTAAACTGTCCCAGGGAGGTAAGGCTTTGTACACCTTATTGACAAACCAAGCGCTTATCATTTTATCACCAAAATGAGTTTTATGGACAATAAACAGTTTCTCGAGCGTATGAAGGATAAATCACACTTTCCATCTTTACAAATAAATTAGATTTTATATCTCTCTAGGTCATTAGGCAGTAAAATAGTTCATAGTTAAAAACTTACCAAATCTAAAGATAGATGAAAAATAAACATTACCAACCTGAAACAAATAAACGACTATATTAATTATACAGATTTAATGCTAAGTTTCTAGAGATAGCATGAAAGTAGGCCTCAATACAAAGAAGCTTTTCCCTTGAATGTTTTATACTTTTAAATCCATACGATTTCATTCCTCCATTCAAAAATATTCCTCTTTGCACATAGACCAAGAGCCCAGGGGTGTTTTGTTAATAAACAGTGTAATGGCTGGAACCGGTCTCAATTTTTCGTAAATACCTTCCTGAACAAGGATCTGCTATTCTACAGACTCGTATCGGATGGGTGTCCCAGGCAGAACGCACTTTAGGGGTCAAATTTAGCACCCAAGTTAATAAAAAGTATAATGGCTGGAAACGGGTTTAATTTTTCGTAAATACCTTCCTGAACAAGGATCTGCAATTCTGCCGACTCGTATCGGATGGGTGTCCCAGGCAGAACGCACTTCACAGGTCAAATTTACAACCCAAGTTAACAAACAGTGTAATGGCTGGAACCGGTCTCAATTTTTCGTAAATACCTTCCTGAACAAGGATCTCCAATTCTGCCGACTCGTATCGGATGGGTGTCCCAGGCAGAACCTTTGACCCCTAAAGTGCGTTCTGCCTGGGACACCCATCGATACGAGTCGGCAGAATTGCAGATCCTTGTTCAGGAAGATATTTACGAAAATTGAGACCGGTTCCAGCCAGTTAATTAAATCAGCTACCGTCGTTGTTTTGCTGTTGGATATGAATATCCTGGACCGGTTTCAGCATAAGCCATCATCGCAGGCGGGCAACACTCGAGCTCTCAAGTAATTAAGTCATATCAGTGAATAAATTCTAGTCTCAATGAGCACGACGAACCCTCTGAAGATGTAAAAGTTTTTCACAGAAATAACTTTATTAGTTGAGAGCTGGAGAGTTGCCCCGCCTGCTGATGATGGCGTTATGCCGAAACCGGTCTAGGGATATTCATATCCAACAGCAAGTGTCGACGGTAGCTGATTCTTTTATTGCTTGTTCAACTTGCGGTAAATACAACCTTTTTAATTTAAAATAAATCAACTCAAATTCTATAAATAGCAAGGGATTTATTTGGGTCTTATCACTAGACTGGGTTGCTAACATTAGGTAATTAGTACAGGGGGTGTAGCTAAAGCATAGAGAGACCTGTGCAATACTGACAATGGGAAGAAAAGTGAGGTAGATATGCGCAGAGGCGCACTTAGCGAGGTCACACTAAAAAACAAGGCAAATGACCTTGATATGACTCATGACCTTGTATTACTAAGTTATGTAGTATGTTATAATAGGCTACCAGTACCAACCTAATATGTATAACTACCTGCCTAGAGAGCCTTTTAATTAAACATTAATGTTACACAAAAATTCCTTATGCTAACAACCTCGAAATTCTCGAAAGGCACTAAAACAACTAATTGTTATGAAATAAATTTTTTATTTATTTATTATTTAACCAGTTGATTGCAGAGTTATGTTAAAATAAACAGTGGTGCCAACTAAAATCTACGTGAAATTCGACTAATAAGTTCGCTGCAGAATCTCTATGGAGCTGACTGATATTCGCTTGATTGTACCTTGTAACCAGTATTACCTAACCTAAAGAGACTAAGAACTATACAATCACCTACTAAGAGACTAAGAACTTACAATCCTACCTAAAGAGACTAAGAAACTATACAATCAGTACCTACCTAAAGAGACTAAGAAACTATACAATCAGTACTTACCTAAAGAGACTAAGAACTATAATCAGTACTACCTAAGAGATACAACAGAAAACACTAATAGATTCTCAAAAACTCTGTTATCCGCACAAGCTTACATACGTATTATCTGATAAAAAATTCGCTAGCGATTGCAATTGACAACTTTATTAGAATAGATTAGGAACTAGTGGAATAGATCTGGAACTAGTGAAATAGATCTGGAACTAGTGGAATAAGATGACCAAGAAGATGCCGTTAGAAAACCAAAACAAAGTCTGTTCTGTCCACTTTACTTTTCTTTTTCCTATTCTATGTTTAATTGTTTTTAAAAGTAATTAATGCAAATGAATTAATTTTTAACATTATTATTAATTATAGTATATTTATTATATAATATAATCACAATAACCAACCAACACAAAGCACTTATGAACATTAATTACCGCTATTAATCGACTATCACCTAACCTAGCAACAGATAACCAAATACTTACGTCAGCAATACTTATGTTGGTAAACCATAAAGAGTTACATTAATGGACCGTAAGTTAAGTTACGAGAAATGTTGACAAAAACAACTGTTGCCATATTTTTTGTAAATCCTTTTCTCCTCACTTATTCTTGTATTTTGGGATATTTCCTTGATGGTGGTTCTAATAATAAATATACTGTAGTTTAATCTTCACAAAAATGTAAATAGAAACGTTTCGGGGTTTTCCTGAACCAAATTTAACTCAAATTAAATTAAAATTGTAAAAATTTATGCTATACATGATTCTATAGGAGAAATATGAGGGCTGATATAAAACAAATTGTACATTAAATATCAGAAATTTAAATAAAAAAAACTCTCAAATGACCCCAATTTACGAAGTATATCATAAAGATTTTTTTTAATAAATCAAGCGTAAAACACCCGTAAAAACTTTAACAAACATGTTTCTATAGAATTTATCTCAAAAAATGAAAATCAAGTCGATGCAGACATTTTTTCCAGAACGTAGTCAATATGAATTTCAGTTTCTGGAAAATATTGGAGGAATTCGTAAATTGTGTTCTTCTATTTCATACTCCATTACCTTGGGTATTTTATTCACATTTAATACAGGTTTAAACCTTCATACGATACTATACAAATAAAAATGAAGCACGAGTTGTAAAGGAATTTTCTAATTGTGTGTTGATCATGGACTCTGAAAAGATACAGCAAACTTCAAGGTAAGGAAGACAGCAACCCATCCAACTTATAAAGAGGAGTTCCGAGGGACCGCCAACCTGATTTTTACAGTGACAATATCCCTAAAAGTACCTTATGGATCCTTGTGACCAAGGTGTTCTTAAATGCATGAAATTAAGCAGGAATACAAGCAGATGGAATCAGGGTCGTTACTGTGCAATAAAAGTGAAAGCCGCTTTACTACACTTAGTAATAGAACACAGGACATTACAAACATAATAAGAAAAACAACCAGACAGAACATAAGATTAGTTTTTGATTACGTCTATTAAACCCAACACTTGATTGATTGATAACTCTCGAAATAAAACTAATAAAAGCCAACTACCATGACGACTGAAACGTGTATACTGAACTGAAACTAACAGAAAACATTCCGACCACCGGACCAATTTCTTCTGGAATGCTGCCTTGCTCAACATTAAATATCTTGCTTAGTTCATGTTGCATAGTTTTTGAACATAAAAGCTTTAACTTGGTGGTCAACATTCTTGTATAATGCAAAGGATATGCCATACAAACAAGGGCGAATCCAGCTTATATACCTCTAGGGGGGGGGGCTATAATATATATATATAAAATTTAATTCATGTTTTATTATTTTCTTTGAGTCCTATCTTAAGAATCCCGGGGGGATCGCCTATCCCATGGATTTAAGCAATTTTAAACATTATTTAGCGTATTTCCCTTGCAAATTCTAGTAAGTACTGACTAACTACTGATACTCAGTGCGCAACCAAAAACTTGAAGCAGACACTGGCTTTATTAAGCAAGCAATCCAGCAATTTAAAAGAAATTCTCTTGGTAAGCGAACCGCCCCATACGAATTATTTAATTGTGGGCTACCATATATTTATTAATTGTCGACTCCATGTCGGTTAATTTATTTCATAACTTTTGTAAACAAATATTTTTTCGTTCTGTTTCCGAAACTTGAAGTAAAGTACTTTACTTAAGTTCAACTTGCACCACATCCCCACTCATTCGCGACTTTTCCTGTCAGGGATTTGACAAAAGCGTAAATAAAACCCTCCGATAGAAATACCAATTAATTATTTTGGAATGTCATGATTTTTTCTCGAATCTTCTCATCTTTGCGAATTTGCTATCTTATCTTGAATTTACTAGATTATGTTCAACTAGTAATATTGAGACGTCAATTTTTTTTTTATTTTACCACAAACAATGGCCGTAAATTTTATCAGAACCCTACTGTATCCAGGGTACGCATCATTCAACCCTGTAATACCAGTGTTGCTAACTGTAGTTAACGTTTATATAAACTGGAACATTTTAAGTTTATACGAGTTTCTAAGGATTATGTTAAAAATTAAAAGACACTGCACTAATCAGTAGTATTTCTTTAAAAAACAAACCGTGACCGAATTTCAGGTCAATGCGGCAAAACAGAGCAATTTGAGCAAAAAAGGTGCGACAAGTTCAGCCTTGAAATAAAAGGCCGAGTCTTGTTTTGTATATGTTTGAATTATGGAACAGAGGATATTGATTTAGCTCATTACTATTGATACAAATTAATATCACAAAGATCACTAAATATTTAATCAAATAATCTTTGTAAAAGTCTATATAAAATCAAATTTTTGAAAATATATTAAAGTTTAGCTATAAAACTTATAATACAAGATTTGAAAAGATGGGGGAAAATCGTGAGGTGTAAAAACAGTATAGTTTTCTGTTAGCCTTGAAATGTCAAGTCCTTGACTTAAACTAAGCACCTGCTTACCTAAGTATCTCCAGGTACTTCTGCAGGTATCTCCTACACAAAGATACAGCCATAATAGTGCCAAAATTATTTTTTTTTTTAAATAACATTTATTAAAGCCAATTATCAAGATGCTAAATCTTAATTCATCAAGAAATTATTTTAAATTAATTAATATGTTTAAGTTGTAATTAAAGACTTGGTAAAATATTAATTTGATGAAATATATCTTTGTTTATATTATAAGATAAAACTTTTGCTTTCTTGTCATTATGTTATGTTAAGTACAAAATTGAATTTATTTCATAAATTTATTTATCTTAGATAATTATTTAATTCTTACTTCACTATTTCTTACATAATATCTTTCGTTTAATTTATTTTTTAATTAATTTATACATTTTTTAAATTGATTTAATTTGATAAATTATTCTGTATTAACTGGATAATATTTGTTCAATAACTTACAATAATTAAGTCACTAAATACTGCATTTACGAATTTATTTATTAGCTTACTATATTGTATTCAATTGATTTATATGTTAAGTATCTTCATGTCAGTTATTATATTTAGTTTGATTCACTTACTCTCTTCTCCTAACCAACCTTTTTACTTTATTTATACAATCATTTCTTCATTTAACTTGAAGATTATTAATTTCATAAGTTACATTAATTAATTAATTAATTAATAAAACTAATTTAATTAATTAATAATTAGTATATTAAACTCCATTAACTTATTTACTATAATGTATTCATACCTATCATCTATTTATTTCATTTATATTTTTTTAGCTTTCCAAAATTGGCCGATTTATATATATATATATATATATATATATATATATATATATATATATATATATATATATATATATATATATATATATATATATATAATATATATATATATATATGTATATATAATATATATTATATTATATAAATAATAATTAATAAATAAAATAAAATAAATTAAATAAAAAGAAATAAATAAAGTTATTTTCTTTTTTACTTAATTGTTTATTTATTTTGATTAGCAAGTTATTTATTTTGGCTTGTTTATTCTCTTTAACTTACTGACATTCCATACACTTTTTATACATAATTCATTTTTTCCTTATCTACTTCGCTTTATTAAAACCAACTGTTTACTTAATAAAATTATTTAATTAGTATTAGTAATAGTCTCCAAAAAAATAAAAATTAATTAATTATTTTTTACCTTTTCACTTAATTTTATAATAGTAAGTTTTAATAAACATTAAAAACTAACTTACTTATTAGATGAAATATTCCTTATACCTACTTATTAATGTATTTTTTTTTACTAATTTTATTCATTCTATAATATTCATTAATATATTTAATACTTAAAGTTGTATCCGAGGATGATAAGTAACTTATTACTTCCAACCTACCTTAATAATATAACATAAAATAATATTTGCACAGCACAAATGATAGTTATTAAGGTCAAAGAGTAAAATAACGACCTGCATTACCTGTGACAGACCTCCACCGGACAGACAGACCTCTACCTCATTAACTGCACTTCCACTGAGTGAAGTCTTTTAAAAAATAAGAAAATGATGATGATGCAAGGCTGAGAAAAATAACTAATATACAGAAATATAAGTATAACAAGGGCAAAACAACCAGAAGGACAAAACTATTTTTAGAAGAATTCTTCTTAATATTGCTGCTTTAAAATCATTAATATTAACTTCAACATTATTTTGATATCAAATCAACCCACGATGAAATTTCAAGTACAAGACTTGATAGTGATAGAGATAGGAATTAGAGAGGTGATAGACCACCTGACGTTTTGGGTCCTTTCTGCTAACTTCTTTAGATAGAAGATAGTGTCAACCATATGAGTCCTTGAGCAGGCATTTAGCGCCTAATCCACAGAATAATCGGCTTTCTAGTTTCTATATCTTTAACTAATATCTTTAACTAAAACAACACGTGCCCTACGGCCAGACTAAGCTTACCTACTCTCGAAACCATAAGACATATATTTTAAGGGTTCTAAATTTTGCCCAAACCCAGGTTCATACAGGGTTAGGGATCTTTAACGAGTACCTGACATCGCACAGCCTCGGAAACACCGCCTTAACGTCCCTTTCAAAGAATGGTACGTAAAAGGATTTTCATCTCTCGGGTCAGTAACTACACATGACATTAAACGAAAGCTCTGTCTGCGACGCATTACTTGCCAAGAAGGACAAACACAACACCCAACACGTTCCCAGGGAAATATATTTTCCAAAAAGTTAATTATATTTTCTAATAAGTTTGTAAATTGAAAAATACGTGCACACAGCGTATCAAGGACACACGATGGCGCGTGGGACCAACGGGTTATAGACTCGCTATGATTATACAGATTCCAATAACTTCGGAATCTAAAATTGGCCATGACGACATGTAAACACCGCTGGAGGCAATACAAACTAATCCCTCTGTACTGCGTATTAGAGAATCATTTTTTAAACTAAGAATTCTTTCGTCAAAAGGTAAGTTGAAACAACTTTCACTTGAATGTCTTTCAGAAATGTCTTAGGAAATCATATTAGGCAAGAGAGGTTAATTTAATACATAATATGGATACCAGGTAAGCTATTGTTAATCTAATGCAAGCTAACGCATACGAATGCCAAAATAGATAAGATAAAAACCATATTGGTACATAGAAGACAGGTACCCTATCTATGCTATATTTAATTTAAAGGGAAGCATTTAAGGTAAGACAATGAAACAAAACACATACTGAATAACATACTAGGTAAGATATAATTAATCTCAAGCAAACCTGAAAGATATACAACCTCTTGTATATCTTATGTGATTATTTTTAATTAATAAATTTATTTTCGTAAAAAATAGGTTACGTTTATCATGACACACATTAAAAACTCCATGATAAATTGTAATTTTGTCTGGGGACTATAATTCTGTAAATTTTCACTTTGATTTTGATTAATTAGTTACTTGAGAACGTAGTAATCCTTCATTCGCCGCCTCCAGACTATACACCTAAAAGTTATTTAGGTTAGGCTGGTTGTCGAGGTTCCTGGCTCTAGATGGGGGCAGCAGAGTTCGTTGCTCTCCCCTTGAATTTTCCTTTTTATTCATGGTGGAGAAAATTCAAGCTACAGTAAGCTCAGGATGGCAAATCCAGGTGAAGAATATTTTTATTCTTATTATCATACACGCTCCAGTTTTCTCACTTAAAATTCCATCAGCCAAAAATATACTCTAAGCCGCTTTTACTTTGCTTCGTTTACGGTGTATAATATTTTTATGACCATTCTAAACTTACATTTTTAAACTATGTTTAAAATTTAAATATTTTAAAGTAGGTAGTTACCCAAGGGTAATTTTACTCTATAATTACACTCTGGTAACTAGAGAGTAAACAGCGAATACCTTCTAATAAGGAAAGAGTTAAAGGAAAAGGATAGATATTTCCATAAAGGCAAAAATCCATAACGACCAATAATATAGGACAATAGATAGGTTTATAAAATGTTTATATTTACTTCAGTTGTATGCAAATTCATTCATATTTCTTACTAGACTGGATAGAGTTTTAAATCCAAGAATCACCTCAGAGCGAGCCCAATCCTTCAGACTCCATACACCTTAATTTTTAAATAAAAGCCCAGTAAAACTCTTGTCTTTCAGTATCAGGAATTTTTTAAATAGGAAAACTCAATAGTTTCTTATTAGACATCAATTTAGATTATTCATTCGACCTTACATGACAGAAAGCTGTATAAATATTTCATCTTATACAAGTCGATTTTCTGTCATCCAACATACAAATCATTCGTAGTCTAGAACAGTGGTTTTTCAACATGGGCGATATCGGCCCCCTCGTGACGAGTGTTAAAACGAGACGTAGGGGACTGTTAAAAAGGGCGAAAAATATAAGAGGGGCGATATAGGAGGCTAGAGTTATTAAATTAAACGAAAAGATGCAAATAACATAATTTTACACATAGATCATACATGTCACCAATCTACAAAAATAACACTCCTATTTGCCAAAAGGAGTCCTGTTTTTGCTCGCTGCACTCGCATCAAAAATAACGAACAAAGCATTTCCTTATTATAGCAATGGAACGTTAAAAAGTCCTTTTCAGTTCTCACACGTGGGAACAGAGCGATGAACAACATATTAGCAAGGGACGTCATATTTTCATTTTATTTGTCCAACATGTGATTTAATTTTTAACATGTAACCGAGTACCCCTAAGTCAGAGTTTCCCGAAAAAAAACTAAGACATTCAATTAATATTCAAAATTATTTTGCTCGTTTTTTTGCAGTAAGCAAAGATTCTTTAAAATAACGATAATAAGGGGCTTAGGAAAGAGGCTTCCTCCGCTTAGTTAGATGTATGACCCGAAGCAGTCCTTACAAAATACACTTCTTCAAAACAGAAACGCAACATTTTTCTCTGGCCAGCTTCGCTCACATTCTTGGTAATTTATCAGGGCTTCTTATTTAACGTCACAGGCATTTCATTAAAATTTAAAGGGAAAACTCTTTATGGTTATGCTAAACATGCAATGGAAAACCCCTCATGAAAAATACTTGCTACTAAACAAAAGACCAGGGATTTAGAGAGCAGGAGATTATTTAATTGTTTATAAAGATCTATATTTAATTTTGGTTATCAGTCCCACGCCGTGTTTTTGGAGCAAAAACACGGCCTCACTGAGAGACGAGCAAAAATTATCTCATTTTCACCATTGAAAAAAAAAGTTTTGAGGAGAGGCTTGCTTATTACCCACATGTTTCTTTGGTAAGCACTCCTAACTAGTTAAGCTGCAAATATAACATTATTTCACATCATCTTTCAAATTAACTTCCTTAGTATGTTATATTATATATACTCGCATGCTGAGTATATATAATATATAAGAGCCTTTTACTTATATATAGATTATATATAGATATATACCTTACCTTTTACTTATATAATAGATAAGAGCCGCATGTTTTTAAATTATTTAGTTGTTAGATATTTTTTATTATGTATTAATTGTATTGTTTGAGTGCTGGAGGAATGGAAGAGGAAACTTTTGTCTCAATTTCGCCAGTTTTAAGAAATCATTAAATAAATAATAAATTACGCTCTTTGAAAATGAGAACCTAGTCCTCTCTAAAAAATAATAAAATAGAGGAGGAGAGGGGGTTAACAATTTAAAAATCTTAAAGGGGGGATGGGGGAAGAAAGGTTGAGAATTTCAACTGGTGTAGAATTTATTTTTAGTTTTGTTACATTTGTTGAGTTAACACTTATTTTTAAAGTGTTATCTTTTGAAATTAGTATGTTTTTTTTAAAAAATCCCAAAGCTATTGGTTTTTTATATGAGGAGACTTGTTTAAAATAGGTCAGTAGATATTTGTGAGCTCCCTTAGAGAACTGTTTTATAGGTTACCAAGGTAGTTTTATGGCTCTATAAAAATATATTTACCTTTTAGTTATTTTATTGCCTTCTTTAATACGTCTTATTCATTGAGATTTAGGAATCCGCAGTGTTTTTAGTTGTAACAACTACCCGGTTGCCACCTTTAGTTGGGCGAAGGAGATCCACTTGTTTGGAACACATTTTTGAAACTCTTCAACTCATTTCCGAAGAGTGATAAAACACAAACAACATTCCAAGTTCATTCAGAGCCTGTGGAAGAGATACCTTTCCAGGCTGAAATACCACGGTAATATTGTAAGCAGTCTGCGTGCTTACCAAACTCGATGCTGCGCGGCTCTACATGACTGGCCAGAGGACTTGGCAAGGTGTGTTTACAACCTTGTTGAACAAAGAAAAAGAAGGAAAATATATATATATATATATATATATATATATATATATATATATATATATATATATATATATATATATATATATATATATGTATATTATATGTATTATGTATATTATATATATATATTATATATATATAATATATATATATATATATATATTATATATATATATATATATATATATGTATATGTATATATAATTATATATTATATATATATATATATATATATATATATATATATTATATATATATATATATATATATATATTATATATATACATATATTATTGCTTATATATTTTGGTATTAGCAAGCCAAACGGAATCGATAGCAACCTCATTTTCAAGATAAAAATTCCCACTGTTCTTTCACTTGGGTAAAAATATTAACTAATATTGGTTCTTTTTTTTATTCACATTTTTTCGTTAAAAAAGAATGATCCTGATCTAATAATCTAGTTTATTTCGCTAATTTTACCAATACTTTTTGCAAATAAATATTATTTTTTTCCTGTTCTTGAAATAAGTTAACTGCTTGTCAATAAAGATAAATGACATAAACCTGAGGTAAGGTAATCCGGTTTGTTGAATGCATTGGTACCTTACATTCTTATGTCAGGTAGGTGTAAATGTAGGGTTATTTCAGGAGTACAGGTACTTGTTGGAGTACTATTTGTCAATGTCATTCCATATTCATTCAATACTTGAATAACTATGTTCCAGGAATACCTGATGTTCACTACCTTCCCTTTATCGCTAGAAATGGTTAATCAATAAATTGAATACTTTTTATAGTTACTTTGTTGCTTTTACTCATTTATACTCAAGGATTAGAGAAAAAGTATTGCGTTCTTTTAGATGTTGCGCCACTACAGGTGTCATACTCCAAGGAAACGGAAGTTTATATATATATATATATATATATATATATATATATTATTATATTATATATATATATATATATAATATATATATATATTATATATATAACGAAAGGGAGTTTTTAAGTTTTAAGCAATATCAAAAGACAAGGATTGCATGTTAATTTTAATTCAGTACTTAAGCCCTGTTTATTGCTGGATGAATTTTATTCTATAACGCTTACTATGAAAAGCTTTTTATTTGCAAAACAGGTCCTAAAATAAAAGGGAAAGCTCTATTTAAAGCGATAAATAGGATTTCAACATGCTGTTCCAACCGCACCTCTATATTGTTCAGACAGAGTTCAGTTTTTTACTGTTTTTCACATTTCTTAACTTTTTTCACAATCTCGTATATAATTATTAATTCTCTACCTATAATAAGGGGAGGAAGCATTATAATAACGTGAGAACCTTGTTTTTCATGAAATGTCTAAATTGTATAACCCCCAGAACCCAAAAATGTTGCATCCTATGTGTATATGAATGAGATGGACGTTTCGACAAAGGCCTCAACCGATCAGGATGAAACTTAAGTTCCACGAGAAGAAAATTTAATTTGATTTTGGCCCAGATGCAACATAGCATTTGACGTCAATCATTTTTTTTTAAAAATCCAATCAAAATGTCTAGAGCTGGTTGGAAATGTTCAGGCCTAAGACATACCTTATTCACAACTGTGGATAGCAAACGTAAAATACTCATTTCAGAAATGAAATAGGGAAGGTTTGTTTTCTATCTGGCAGGTTATTTCTTGTTGCAATCACACCTCGCAAACTGAATGCTCATAATGTAACTCACCAACAGATTTCGCTGCTGAGTTCATTACATTTCGTTCTACTTTCCTTAGCTCTATCTCTCATTGTCGTCACTATTTAATTCACTTCTTTTTAGAAGGCATTTTTGTATTGTTTTTTTCTTAAGACATCACCTTTTTAAGTTCAATAGATATGATAAATGATATCTGACAAGTTTTTGACCTTGGCGGATCTTTTGTCTTATTGTTCCCTGAGTTGTTGGACTCTCTTTTCACCTTATATATATATTTGTACAAAAATAAACTATGTATGAATAAATTATACATTTTAAGATATAAATATGTTCCTCTAACACTCTTTTACCATTTAATTAATGTTTAATTAATTATAACTTTTATAATTTTTGCTGATCCTTCAAACGTAAGAAAGTTTATCTATTGACATGTATAGTTACTGACTCAAGTCTATAGCCTACCTAAATATGTATAGAAAGCCTAAAGGTGAAGGAATCACTGGGGGTTTGGACTTGTTTTCTAAAAAAAACCTTTTCACTGCTCCCTAGTGAAACCCTAAACCCTATATAGGCCCTTTAGTAATGAAAGCCAACTAGGTTCATGTTGCTCACTGAATGTAGTTCATTTCTCATGACATTGACATTTATTACAGATATTTTATGACTTCCTAATGCTTCCACCTTGTTGTAATTCCAGCAGATGTACTGGAGTAGACACGTCTGTAACCACGATGGACAAAAAGCCACCAGACCTCCTTATATGACCCAATATATGTAAGTTACCCATATATGACTTTGTTACTATGGAACGGACTAAAAACTTAACTGACTTAAAAAACTCGAACACATTTTGTGTTAATATCAATTGTTTATATGTCAGCATCTACGGGTTGGGAAAATTTAAAAGGAAATCAGTGCCTAATAGGAGTGATGTAAGAAAACTCCTCTCGCTATCACCATGGAAGAGTTAGCTGCGAAAATTATTCCCAATGAAAAAACACCGACAAGCTGTTGTATTTCATGGAAATCCGTCATAGCCTCTTCAAATAAAGGCGGTTTAAAATTTTAAAGAATTTAAAAATTTTTTTGTTGGTAAAAATGATGTTAGTAATACTAGTTTGTTTACAATAAGAAAAATCAACCACATCAGTGGTCAGACAGACCCAGATATCAAACAATGCAACGAATTCAAAACCGGCCTATACTTTAATAGTTTTAAATACGAATTAGAGAAGCTTGTTTCTATATTTTGCAGATAGTATTCATAAATAAAACCCAATTTTACCATCTAGGTTAAGTTAAAAATGTACAAGGTGTTATAATAAATTCATACCGAGCTGCCCTTGATAATGGTTCTGAAAGAAACTTAAGCTAAAACTTTTTCCTTGTTCAAAAACAACTTTTTTTCAAAAGTTTCTTTAACTGTTTCTCTTTTTTCAAGAAAAACTTAGAAAACTAAGCGACATTGTGGGGTAGATGTTTTTCTCTTTTAATCAATTTATGATAAAATACATAAAAATAATAAGGGAATTCTAAAATATCCCCAATATTTTCTACAAAAACTTAAAATAATAATATTACTAATTATTATTATTATTAAAACCAATGATAATACCTGATATGATTATTATTATTATAATAATCGTAATTATATAATTATATAATAATTATATGATTATTATTATAATTATATAATATCAATTATCCCGTCTTCTGTAGGATACATTAAGGGGCTCCTTAGGGGTTTCAAGTTATAGAAAGAAAGTTTCACGGGCCTGCTTATTTTCTAGATTTAATCATAGATTTAATTAAATCATTAAAATCTAACTTACAGGAGTTGCAGAAAACTATTTAACTCGTTCAAACAAAAACGGTACGAACCTGCAACAAAAATAAAACAGCAAATTAGTTAACATATAAAAATGCTTACATGTTTGAAAGCTAGGAAATAAACATTTTATTTGTCTAACGGGTTCAGTTAATAAAATTTTGCCGAATTTTTGCGAATCATAACTGAATTATGTGGAGTAAATAAATGGTATTTAGGAATTATGATGTCATTTCTTTCTTTTAACCTGAAAAAAATTGTCAAGCATTTCTTTTATTATACTTTTTGATACCCTTGCTCTAGATACTTGATATCTACTAAGGGCCTTCACCATAACTATTTAAAATTATCATTTATAAAAATGTGTAAATGTTTCTATGATTTTATTTATATAATATTTTCTAATGTTAAACATTTGGCGGAAATAAAGGATTTTATTATTATATTATTATTATTTGTGGGCAAAATTGTCAAGCATTTGTGTAGGAAATATAGGCAACCATTTTTTGGGAAAAATTGTCAAGCATTTATGAGAAAAGTTGTCAACCAATTGTGGGCAAAATTGTCAACTATTTGTGGGGAGAATTATTGTCACGCATTTTTTTTGGGGTGAAATATTGTACAAATAACATCATAAAAAATTGAAGGGTGACTGAAGAATCAAAGTGTATTATAAATAAAACTTGACAGAAAATTTGGCAACCATGTAAGGTGATATCGTCGTTCATGTAGAATGTAGGATGAAAATTAGAAGACATGATGAATGTAAGGAGAGAATTGTCGTCAATGTAAAGTGAAAATATTTTTGTTTTGGTACGCCTGCTGACTTTCTATTACGCCAACAAGTCAAACCTGCGAGAAGCAATACACACTATTTCAAGTAGGCAGGTACCGTGACCTCGTCTCCTATCACCTGGTTGAACCCAAATTATAAAACACGTACAAATAATTATCAGGATTGATTTTGCCGTCAAGGAAAATTTTGCGTGAGAGAAGTGTTTGTAACACTATAGATTTAATAGTGGAAGCTAAATGGATTTGACAAGGTTGGAAGGAGCCTGTTGGAATTGAGTTAAACGACAGGAAAGAGAATAAAGGTTACGTTTATGTCTGGTGTTGATATGGATGTCAGAGAGGAAAAGGAGTTTCTAGAAAACTGACGAAAGATTTCCAGAATTTGGCAGTAAGGATAAAATGTAAGGTTATTTTAAAGCTAACACAATTTTTCCAGTCGGTTCTAACTACTACATTGAACCTAGGAACCCCATGCAGTATAATTTAACTCGCGTCATATCTTTCTGATAACTCTGCCTAAGAGAAATACAGATATCGCCATTGATATGGAAGAACGCCTTATTTTAAGCGCGGATGCCTGCAGGGGGAGAAATATTGCACAAATAACATCATAAAAAATTGAAGGGTGACTGAAGAATAAAAGTTTATTATAAATAAAACTTGACAGGATATTTTACTTATTATTGTCCTAAGAGGAACACAGACATTGGCTAGAATAAAAATCAAATACAAAATTCGTACAAAAATTACAAAATATGATTTACATAGAAATGTTCAGGGTTTAGTAGACTGAGGATGTTTACAAACAAGACAATAGTCTAACTAGTAAAAGAAAAATATGAAAATATATTTTCTCTCGAGGGAAAAAGGCGGGAGATGCAATAAAACTGATAAGGGAGCTATTTAGCTGACCTTGGGTTGATAAGAGACTGAAAATAGATTCAACAGCATATATCTTGACTACTCCAAAACTTTTACAACTTTTTTGACATGATAATAATCTAATTTATGTCAATAGATTGTAAAGGCTCAGCATGTTAAATATTTAAGTTATTTGAAAAATAATGTAAGAGTTAGTCTTGTTTAAAATGATTAATATTTTTGTCTAAAATCAATACAATTAATCAAATGATAATCACTGAGAACGTAGATTTAAAAACAAAATATGCATAATTCTAGAAGAAAAATAACATCACACACACTAATGTAATTTTATACTATTTTGATGTATTGTTGAGAGTAAGTAGTAGTGAAGCAGTGAAAGAAAACTTTTATTTCTAGACAAATAGTATTTCAGATTTTTTCTTAAAGAAAAATTCTTTATGAACTTTATGAACAAAACAAAAATATTTGTATACAAAGATATTTGTTATAAATAAACTAAAATAGGGTCAAGGATACATAAATATATGATAGCACATTAAACAAATAAATTAATATTAAAAACTAATACAGCCATAGGAACAAGCGGACGCAGCAAGATCAACAAATATGAACGTCAAGCTATGGCATGTTATGTTTAGCCCTATAAATTAGTCTGAAAGAGTACTGCCAAGTTTCAAATAATGCCACAGGTTCCTTATAGGTTATTTAGAAAAATAGCTTTTCGCAGTTTCGAAATCATGCATAGCCATTTTTGTTCCGCACTCAAACATATGTAAGTGATTATTTCTACTGGTTTAAACATAACACGGGGATTCTGACGAAACAGAACAGCACCTCTATAACTATAATTCTGAATCCTATTTTACAACACGAGGTAGACCTGTGTGAGGTCAAGGGAAAAACTTTCTATTAATTAAAGTAACGTCAAATCTAAGTCATCAATCATGACAAACTTCATATAAGATGGCAAAGGTCAAGATCAGTCGTGCAGCTCTAGTCTGTAAGCATGATGAGATCGGCACAATAGTGAGGAACGCAGTTCACTATATGGATCAGTTACAGCTTTCAACATGGCAGTAGTTGCAAACCGAGCCATGTTTGCAACGTTTCGACCACTCCGGTTTTGATGAAAATTAAAAATTTTATGAAATGAGTGTGGCGAATTCTGCCTCCAGCTCGGCTAACTAATGCTTTTAGTTAATTAGACAGAAAAATTCGTTTTCTGTCTCTAACAATAATGACAATATATTTCAAAATTTATAATTAAATAAGAATAAAACGACATTAATTTATCGCTATCGTGAAAAGAGATTAAAATAACCAAAGTCTCAATGTTTTACAATATTCGTATATGAGCTAGAGCTAGAACATCTCAAAAGTCAAAAAAATGTAATTTCTAATTGAATAGGTTGTTTTGAAATGGCCCTATCTCCAGTTGAGACGGTTCTTGTTCATGAGCACATAGTATAAACTTTTTACATATAATTAAAAAGCATTTGATAGTATTTGTCTAATTTGTAGGTTAGAGCAACGTGTTACTCACTTCAATATTGATATTATACAGAGATACTTCTAATGCAACCAGGAGCTTGGTAACCATCATATGAGACAGTACAATGTCTCTGGTAACCATCATATGAGCCAGTACAATCCCTCATATGAGCCATGGTAGTACAATCCCAATCAATCCCTGGTAACCATCATATGAGCCAGTACAATCCCTGGTAACCATCATATGAGCCAGTACAATCCCTGGTAACCATCATATGAGCCAGTACAATCCCTGGTAACCATCATATGAGCCAGTACAATCCCTCTGGTAGACTTCATCATCATTTGCACCAACACCACAATACCAGCTTCAGATTAGGCTGTCACCCATCCACGCACTGACACTCACAATGTTGCTTAACTTCCGTAATAACGTGAAAACGGATTATATCTTTCTGCACGCAGGGAATGGCTTATTTAAAAGCATTAAAATTGAAAGTAATAAAAGTCATGAATAAATATCTATTGCATAAGACATGAGACCCGGCGTTGACTAATTCAAGCATTTAGAGGTCACAACATAAAACCGCTCTAAAATTACCATATCACTTATCACTAATACTATAATAACAAAACGTAAACATACTGATAACACCTTATCAATAAACTCTCTAATCAGACGATAATATAAACACAGACTGAAATAAATAAATAAACACTGTGTCGTGTTAGTCGTAAATTTACTTGTTATAGGGAGCAAAATGGTAGTTTACGCAACAACGTTCATACACTTATTGCTTTTAGGTTGGGATTTTATTTCTCTTAGTAAGCTTGGAATTTTAAATTTTATAGATTTAATAAATACTTAGCTAAAAGTCAATTTTTTAAAATATGTAAAAATAAATTTCACCATTATTCTCAGCAATCCAGACCATTAGTCAAAATTTGTAGGGGGAACCAATCCCAGGGGAGGGAGGAGCAATATTTCACACACCTCTAAGGGACATTCGCAAAAAAATGCTTCGTCAGAGGGAGCGTCATTTTTCCAGAAAGGGCGTCCCCCACATTAACCGATGTAATAAATGTATATAACTGTATATATATTATATATGTATATATATTTATAAAAAAAAATAGTTTTCATAAGTAGACTAACATAAACATATCGATTTAACAACTTGGGAAGTTTATTCGGTAAAAACAATACTTTCACAACACCTACCCTGATGGGTGACGAAAAGTAAAAAATAGAGAACAAACAACCAAAACAAAATCTTCTTGCTTTTTTGCCCATACATTTCTTTATACCGCCAAAACAAAACGGAATATGTGGAAAATTTAAAAACAGACGTCCGAAACACGTACTCTGGTAATATGAATACTCTGACCTATGGTAGCAGGTAAGGAAAATTAAAAAAAATTTCAACTCATACTGGAAAATGAAAATTTGACAAGATAAGGTGAAAATCTAGTTGAATTTACTTGACATGACTTATGCATGAGAAATAGTCGGATATTATAATGTTTTAGAATCTGACTGTGACGTCACTGCCAGGGGGCTCTCTGTATCTGTGTCAAGGTAACATGCATCCCAATTATCCTACTCTTATATATGTCATTCGATACTCACTAGATAAATTAATAAAAATCAATTGAGTAACATATATACGATTATAACTTAAATGGAAGTATTTATTTGTGTTTGATTTTGATATTCATAGCGTAAGACAAAAGTTATTGATTGACATATAGAGATTAATGGTAAATTGTTATTGTTTAATACAGTTTTGAATTAGATTGACTCGTGATATAAGATTTGTAACTTGTCCGGAGTTTTTATTTTGCAAAATGAAATTTCTCATTCTCAGTGGATTATAAACAAACCATTTTAAATAGTTTTTTTTGTTTTCATGGTAACGATGTGAAATAAAATTTTCTTTTCAATGGTTAGAATACAAAATTCAAATTACAACGATAAATCTTTTATCAAGGAACTTTTCTTCTGTACCTTAGACTCACTTTCAAAGTCCTCGTCAAGTGTCACAATTAGCCATATTTTAAATTGCTACTTATTTCCTTTCGCTGGTATTTCCTAAATTTCCTATGAAAAAAACCGGTAGGAGTCGAACCTCGGACCCGAGCCATGACCTAAATGGCCATGACCTCTGTTCCAGAGGTCCCTGATAAAAAATACGTTTTGCATAACTCTTCCGAATCCATAAGACCACTCTAAGTAATCAAAAAGTCGAAAACCCCTGGTAAATTAGCGGAAACTAAAGTTTCGGCCAGTGAAGAATGAATTTCAAGTAGGGGTCGTTTTTAATGTTTTTTTTAAGGGGGGCTGAATCGAATAATAAGGTCTGGAGCCGGTTTTATGAAGTAAAAAACGGTGGTTAACCGGACTCTTAAAAGACGGCCGGTAAACATCATATTTTAAAAGGGGGGTCGTTTTCGATTTTTCGGGCCTCTGAGTTGAATCAACATGGCCTGCAGTCAACACGAACACTCGAAGTCGTGTTCCTGGGTTCAAATCCAGGTAAGAACGATACTTCTTTATAATTTTATTTACAACAAAATAATTTCGGTGCGGTGGTCCGCCTGCCGGGGCAAGTTTCTTGGGAATGCGAGTTTCCGAGCTTAATAATCTATTTCTTGCTTAAGGGACCGGTTTATGCTTTGTGTTTCATTAAAATAAAGCATTCAGTTTATAAACGGTTTGTACTCACTTATCAAGCAATACGCGCAACTCATTTTTTTCTGTATTTTTCAAAGGAAATTCGCTAAAACCTTTCGCTCAAGATAAGGGTTGTAAGAAAAACAAAGTTTTAAACTATAATTTGTTTAAAAAAGTCAAGCTTGTAAACTATGCTTTAAAGTTTGAAGCCCTAGGTACTCATCAAAACGTTTACAAGTCATTCCATAAAAATTGAATGCCGGTAATGAGGAGAAATTGATCAACTTTGTGGTTCTTATAACGAACTACAGTCCATCGTTAAGTTTAAAAATCCCCAAGGTCATAAGTATTTTGGGGATTGACCAATCAGAGAAGCCGCTGCCAACCTCTTACTTAAAAAGGGAAAAAATCCCTACCGCAATAACCGCTGTAGGGAAAAAACCTTCTTCCCGGCAATCGTTCACTTTGTTTGTGTTTCTTCTTTTGATTACATCGTTTTGAAAACTACTTTCAAATCAATCTTAAAAATGATATTTTAAAATAAAACTATACAAAAGAAATATAAAAAAACATCACCAAGAAAATACGGGTAAAATAACCTGGTTGTTTACAGTCTTTTCCCGCTCCCTTCTTGCAGGATTTTTTTTTTCTTAGAATCAGTGGGTCTAAACTGACCTGTCAAGATTTTTAAACTAAACGATAGACTGTATATGCGAGATGAATTTCAAGTCCATGCAAAACCTATTAAACGTTTTATACATTATACAAGTCATAAATGGCAATAAACGACGTCATAAATATATTTCATAAATATTTCCAGGAAACCAAAACCAGGGATATCTTTATAATGATTTAAATTTCTAGAATAAACACACTAGGAGGTCTATTGTGGTAACAGACACACACATACATACAGACCGACAACTTAGTAAAAACCACCCAGGAGGTCTTAAAACCGCATCAACGTATAATTTAGTGCAAATACAATACTTCTCTAATAAACGTACAACATAAATGAGGAAAAGTAAAACCGTTCTGTTGTTTTCTGTAATACAGCTTTATTTCCATCAATGCAGGAGAATTGACTGAGAGACGCAAAATTGCAAATTCAATATCACAATAGAGAGAAGACAAAAGAACAACTAAAGTAAATTAGAAAAACGATTAATATAAATTAAAGTAATGTATTGTCTGCATGTTTGAATCTGGATTGAAAATATGTGAATTAGACACAAAACTAAAACCAGTGAGATGAAAATTTCCAATAAAATTAACAAAGCATTTGAGTGTAAATTCAAATAAAATAAAAAGGCAAATATACACCGGTATCCAGGTATTACATGCCTATTCAAATCAAATCACACGGTGATTTCTTTTAGTCAGAGCAAGAAATGTAACACTCCACTTTTTCGTCGAGTGTCCACGTTTCAGCACCGACCAATATCACAAAGTTATATAATTGGTTATCAACACAACAAAAGTAATGGTGTAATTCTCGTAATAAAAAGTTTGACAAGTTAAAACAAATCTTGCTTGCGTAATCTGACAGCATTTTTCATATAATGGATGCACTTGTCCGATACACTAGTGCATCCAGTGCACCGTCTCTGGTTGACGGTGCACTGGATGCACTTGTCCGATACACTAGTGCATCCAGTGCACCGTCTCTGGTTGTGACGGTGCACTGGATGCACTTGTCCGATACACTAGTGCATCCAGTGCACCGTCTCTGGTTGTGACGGTGCACTGGATGCACTTGTCCGATACACTAGTGCATCCAGTGCACCGTCTTGGTTGTGACGGTGCACTGGATGCACTTGTCCGATACACTAGTGCATCCAGTGCACCGTCTTTGGTTGTGACGGTGCTTTAAAGACAAAGTAAGTGAAACCATAATGCCATAATTAAAATAAATAATAAAATAAGTTTAATGTCTCTGGTAGAGGAGTCGGGTTCCAGGTGTACCAACCCACTCTAATATAAAACCTAAAAGCCCGCATCCTGGATACTTTCTCTTTTCTACAACACTACCGAGGTTTTGACTACCGACTCAGAGAAATCTCCTTAATTACTTTGTAAATTAATGTCATTTCCCTGTTCTTTAAAGTAAAAAAAAAAACGAAAATGTTTTTAGTGTAAACACCACATCTAGCTACATGATGGTTCATTTCAAACAAAATACAACACTACCTGAACCTACCTTCAACACTACCTGAACCTGCCTTGAACACAACCTGAACCTACCTTGAACACTACCTGTGCTCAAGAAGAGGCCAAACAGGCATTGAGACCGTATTCAGCGAGTTTTTCATCCCATTTGTTTCAAATTCGGTCGAGGTGTTTCGTCAAAGCATTTTGATTCGTATTTTGTTACTTTTTCAGCTCACAGAAAACTAGGATTTCTAGATATTGAACTAAAAATTGAAGATAATGGAATACTTTTAGTAAAAGAGTATAAATAAGGAATGTTTAAACAACAAGCCAATAGAACAATTAGAGTAGATTTTAATTACAGAATAAAACCAATTACATCGTGATTATTATATATATATATATATATATATATATATATATATATATATATATATATATATATATATATATATATATGTATATATATATATATATATATATATATATATATATATATATATATATATATATATATTATATATATATATATATTATATATATATATATAGAGGGAGAGAGAGAGAGAGAGAGAGAGAGAAGCGACGGGTTCTCATAAAACTTCTCTTAATTCACCAGGGAATCCACCGATTGGATGGACTTGGTGGGTTTGTGATTGGTAAAAAGGGAGGAGAAAAGAAGTCAAATCCCGCTGAGAAGCGGGTGAAAAGGTTTCATTAGTGTTGCCACAAATGTACCGCAACGGAGTAAATAAAAGTAGTAAAGCCCCTAAAGTCTCGCCTAAGGCCCCTAAGTAACCACTTGAAGATTTTTTATTCGACCAGGGAATGTACCACCTTTGCGTTAAGTAGCGTTTCTGCGATAAATCTGGCCATGTACAGGTTTAGACACATCGTAACGTAACTGGTCGGAATCACAAACGGTATATAAACGCACAAAGAGCTCCTCCAGCATAAATAAATAAATAAATAACCATTTATTGCTACATTTTCTTTTGTGGTACATAAATTTTATTTTTTACACTTTATAGCAAATCAGCTTTCGCTGTGGTACTCCACATGTGGAGTTATAGTTTGATTTTACATAATTTTCGTATTTTTACATAAATTACTTTTACTTTTACTCCTCCAGCTTATGTGGTTTTAAGTCCAGCACAGTTCAACCAGAAGTAGAAATCAGGGTTTTGAGATACAGTTTATGAGATTAGGATCGTGTATAATAAAATAAAGTGTCTGTGTATGTTTAACAATAATTTGCCCAGTATAAGTAACCAAATAAAGTAACCCAAATTTAGGATATGGGTGTCAGATTTACCACGAGAGATTATTACTGTTATAGTATCGCTCTAATTAAATTGTGTCAGGAATTACTACACTGGGTATCTAAATTACACCGGCATATATCTCATCGCAAAATTAATAAGTAAAATATGCCAAGTAAACAAGATTCTTCTTGTTTCTTAACTTCTCTAGAGAAGATGAGAACGATCACGTTAATTTAACTCTTGGCTTAGGTAACATATTTTATATCATTTAAGCCTTTAATGTACCTCAGTAATAATTTAAGTGTGAGAGTTTTATGTGAGTTAAGGTAATTATTTTGTGCGATTTTCATTGTGAGTGCCATCTTTCATCAATTTCATGTTTAAGTTATTGTTGATGGTTATGAAGATGGCCACAGTTCTTACAATTTTTTGACTGCGACCCTTTTCTAGGCATAACCCTTTGTTTGTGTATGCAATTTTTATTTAATTTAATTTTTTCTTAATTGTTATTTTTGTAAAAAGGGTAATTTTGCCCGTTATTGTATTAATAAATAAATAAATAAATAACAATTTTTTTGCGAATCACTGTGATGGCTGAGCAATCAACACAGAATAAACTTTGGTAATATATGGAATTAAAGCCTTTTTCGATATTGTTATTTATTTAGTAAATTACCAGAGTTCCGATTAATAAAAAATATTTGGTAAATTAGAACTGGTAGATGTTACCAAAGTAAGAGACGTTTCCAAACGACAACTCACATTTCTAAGCATTTTTACAAGGGATGCGCTGCGCATGTTGCGCACATGCTCATCCCTGTCCCTGTATAGCTGTAGAGATTACAATGGAAACTAGTGAGAAAAATAAATATAGGAACAATACATAATACTGAGATCAATACTCATGTATTAGGGTTTACTCTGTACTACACGCATACACATTTAAACTTAAACACAACTCAATAACAAAATAAATTAAATTATGATATAAACTAACAGACAAACAGCTGATGAGACTAAACAGAAAGTGACACAAAGCAAATAACTAAATCATAAAAACAAAATCTGCAAGTCATGCTACAATACTAAAAGTATGTATTGTACATAGAATAATTAAAATAGTAACCAAAATAAAATCAAACTCTTACTTTCAAAAAAAAGGATTTATATTAACTTGTAATAAAACTTTACTAAACTTTACTTTTTCATTAAATTGGAGAATCTTTAAATTTAAGTTAGGAAATTTGTGTTAATGGGTGACATATAAATTTTGAATTAGTGTGGAAAATCAGGGGTACCAACAGGTTGAGGGCACGTGCAAGAGTAGAGTTCTATAGGGAGGGGTCAGTGAACTCTATACCCCAGTGCACTGCCTTTACACCATCGTACATTAGGGGAAGAAAAGAAATAGAGAGTACCTACATAATACCTTGCCTTGCCTTATAGTATGTGCTCAGAAATATAGGAAAATATTTTTGTCTTCTATTGCTTCCTCATAATAGAAGTAGAAGGATTGCAATAAGAAAAATGTAAAATATTCTCTCTTCGTCAAACGGCAATGTCTTAGAAACAACGGATCCTAGAAATGGAAACACATTTTTTGTGTGTATGGATACATAGCTTCTTTTTTTGTAAACACCATACAGGCAAAACGGCTGAGCTAGTTTAAATTAAAACTAGAACATAATCATGTCACATTAAATGAAAGATGGATTAATTTAGGGATAAATCCAATATGGCGCCTCAAAACAGCAGCCTTCTTGAATTAAAAAAAAACTATTTAAAAACTATTTTTTCCTAAAAATGATTGTCAGTGCTAGTTGGAAGTGTTTTGAGGCCAACAAAAACTCAGCAACTGTGACTAGTACAGTTATCGAGGTATCCAACAAGACCAGACTAATTCTTTAGGTTAGATGGAGATAAGTGAAGAATGGGCTATATAGAGGTGCTGAAGTACACCCCTACATGCTTTTTAATATTCTTTATACTTTATAAAGTACGCAAAGTAGTAAAAACAATCACAAACAAGTTAGAACAAGTAATACTAGAATTTGCACCATGAATGCATTTAAAGAGATAAACTAATAACGGACAGATGTCAGAACACAGGAACTAATCTCTTGATATGAACAAAGACGCTGATATAGATAAACCATTTATCATTATGTCTGCTTCTGATAGTAAACAAGTGATAACATTAAAAATTGTTTTGTAAAACTAGCTTGTTGGATTAAGGGAAGTTATATCTTACTCTTGTAAGATATAGCAGAGAGATATAGCAGAGAGATATAGCAGACGGATCACTGTTATAATAGTTAAAGTCGGGCTATGATCTGTAGTATATAGAAAAAAATCTAACCTTTCAAATAAGGTTATACTAAGTTTAGGTTACAGAGCTCCCAAGGAATCCTGTACTGTTCGGAATGATAGCGTAACAATCCAAAAATTAGGACAAACATAAAATTTACAAATTCCTAAGAGGCTTAGGTTGGTGTCAGCTTAAGTTATTAATTAATAGCGAGCAGTTAGAATTGGTAAACCAAGTTACTTATGGTTACCATTTACTAACAATAACCCAAATATATGCCCTAAGTATATATAATAAGTAACAAAGTTAAATTATAACTGTTTATGGCTGTTATGGCAAATTAAAAAAAAAAAAAACAGGATAAAAGTGAGGCTGAGACAAGATAGGCAATATGTTGACCCACGCATGTCTACCACACTAGAGACAACTCTACAGAGAACAAGGAGGTTCCTCAGAGATGGGGGTCCAGGTCCTACAAGTCCGCGTTCCTAGCAGCCACTAGAATACAACAAACGATTTCCATGTTCTACGATCTATAAACAGAATCGTAGCACATGGCAATTTGGTGGAAGGTATCAACCTATTGTATGAGAAAAGTTTATGACGTCATAAAAAATGAACTTGAAATGGCTTTACAACGAGGTGTCATTATGAAAAGTAGATGACAAGCTAAATCGATTGAGATCAAGTTTATCTTAATCGGAATTTCTTAGTAGCGCAATGTATATGTATATAATTCCATACATATGTATACTATTAGACTTAATAAGTTGCCCCGAAGCAACCAATATGATGAAAAGTTGCTAAATACCTGGCAGTTGCCATGTAATTAAAAAAAATAGTTACACATGTATACCAAATTTCAACTTCCTAGCTATTGTAGTTCCTGAGATGAGAAATCGGACAGACAGACGCTCGACAGAAAGTATAAGGGTTTCGAAGATTATCTTCGAAACCCTAACAATAACAGCAAGAAATGCAAAAAAAAAAAAACAACCTTTACCCAAAGGACTTGTTGTAAGCGGACTCAAGGCCGGCGAAGCAGTGGTCACAAAGCCTCTGTTTTTAATTCACACCAATTATTTCTAGCAATTACCATCTTCAAACAAAATCCTAACCTTTCGCCAAAAATATTCACCAGTAAACAATGAATAGCATCAAAATTACCTGCTAAAGAAGGTCGGTCTCGTCAGTTTTAGACTGGTAAATATCGGTTGTTAACATTGGTTAGCCCGGTTAGCAATGATATCTTAATGAATTCAGTGATAGTTGTTGTAGTAGTAAAGATGAACTTGAAACATATCTTTGTCAAAAATAAGTAAATTTATGAAGTATTGTAAATTTAAAGTTTGTATTTATATGCTACTTTATCATAATTTTAAGTAAAAAATTGAAGTGATAAAAGTATATGTAAGGCACAAAACTTAAAGTAGCGAGCGCAGCTAACTCGAATAACCAATCTTTCTTAAACATCTTTTAACTTACTTTTTTTCATTCTCCGATTTTGCAATTTCTTAGGCTTTTAAGAAATCTTACAATGACATTTAAAACTAAAAAGATTAAACCTTATAAAGGATTTAGTAGACGTTGATAAAGAAAACTAATGACTGATAGAAACTCATAGATAAAGAAAAGAACAAGTTTAAAAACAATCAAAATAGCTCAAATAAATTGCATCAGTATTTAAAGATAAATTCAAATTAATTTTATTACGTAACTTATTGACAGATTTAGCGTTCATTATTACTTAATATCCTATCAAAGTTTGAAGTTAAAATATATTGCTGAGTCATGTTATCTATAGACATATATAGTTAATAATATTGGTACGCCTGGTAAGTTGGATGACCTGGATACCAAGATTCTTACATAATTACAGTTTGGCGCGTCTTTTTTTTACAGTATTGAATGGAAGAGTTGATTATTTCATTGTTTGGGAACTGTTTAGCATACAATGTAGATGTTTAGTAATGAGGAGCATTGAGAACTAGTGTTAGAATTACGAGGAGAATACCAGCCATCTATGATTGCCATCCTATCCTTGAGCATTGTACTTCTTTTACTGGAGAAATAACAACAAATCAAAATTTAAAGTAATAAACCGGAAACTTAAGTAAAGCATGGATTGTTAAGCAAGAAGTGAAGGAAATTCGCCTGGCTCGTCCAACCCCGCGCCGGATATTTAAGAATAATATTTTATTAAAATATTGGAAATCGCGGATTTTGGTAACAGACTTTATGTATTGAAACGAAGACATGTTAATACTGAACAAACGTATGGACAATCATTATTAATATTAATTGTGTTCCTCTCTTAGTTTAATCCAATTTTAGAATAAGGGTACAACCAGGAAAAGGAAAATTACAGTGACAAGGCTATATTTCGCTCTCTACTCGGAGCATGTGATGACCTTATCATTCTCAGAGTACAAGATATAATAGTAGGGAGAGTGCAAGCTGTTATGCTCAAGTTAAATAAAGTACACAAGATATGTTTAGTATACAACCTTATTTGACTTTAGCTTAACATGTTGTGCTCACGTTAGAATTATAATAAGGAAAATATAGTCAGAGATGCTGAAATGGTTTTTCTTTACTTGTCTCTGTCTAAATCCTATAATTGCACATGCAATTTTCTCACGAGGAAATACACTAACAAATTATTTCATCAAATATACTCCATTATATTTGATGAAATTCTCTCCATCTCAAGGCGATGACAAAGCAGAAGGTAGACTTAGGATGAAAATGAAATGTGATTTGTGGAGCAGGTGTGGGACAGGTGTAGTCTTCACCCGGACACGGCTTATCCATTAAAATATTTCTGACTTGTTCCAACCGGTACTTTTCTAACAATTTGTCCTTTCTCCTTCTCCTATAAGTTTTATACTCTTTGCCTACTTTATCGCACACTTACAAAAGTCGTAAAGGATAGAAGTACATTGAGATGGTAGAGCCTTTCACATTCCATTAAACAGAGTAAATTAAAACAGGTCATATTGCAGTGAAATTTAAAGCAGAACTGATTAAAATAGCTGTGGTTCAGGGAATAAAATAGAATCTTCGCAATAAAAATAGTTATGTAAGACATCACAAGAAAATTAGATAAACGTAATCAAGTAAAAACAAGCTATATGAGCCAACGTAAGATAAAAAAACGCAGTATAATTAAGAAAACAATAAAAGTATTGCGTTCATCCTAAAAGTTAGAAATCCAGATTTATCCACATTAGGGGTTTTAGGACGTTCTGAGAATTGTTCACTGTGATATCCGTGTGTGATGTGAGAAGCATAACCCACTCTCTATTTGTGCTCAAGAGTTGAAACTGAGCACAAAAATGAAACTTTACGTCTAGCTGTCAGCGTTTTCAACTAAATAAAAAGCAACAAACCACTAACGTTGTTTTCTACCATGACGTTGGTCATAATTAAGCCTTCGAGTTAAAGTTTTAACACGAGATAGAGAGCACAGAACCAGGACGATGTCATGTCGGTTATTAGTTTGGCTTTGAATTTAATCGGTTTACAAAAATAGATCAACACACCAACTCTAAACAATAAACAACGCCACAAAACCTGTAGCAGTTTGATGGCATATTTTGTAGGCTGGAAAAGTGAAAGACAACACAATACAGATTTTGTTGATATTTTCAGTTATCGAGTTCGTTGCTTTACTTCATTTATACCATATGTATATAGGAAATGTATTTTTACCATCAAATATCTCTAACAATAATATGAAACTGACATATATAGGTTTTTTAAGAAAAAATCTTTTGTAATCGAGTTGAAATTTAGTAAGATGTAATAGTTATACTAAGCTTTATTTCAATACAGCTGGTATATCTACGGTTTTAGTTATATCATGTAAAGCAGCATCGAACAAGGTCAGTACCTGGATGGGTGACCGCCGGGAATAAAACATATGTATTCTTTTTTAACGCTTGAGAACGAGCGAATCAAGTCCAAGGACAAAGTAATATAAAGTAGGTGATTATTATATTCTGAGGGCAAGCGAAGCGAGTTCGAAATAGTGAGAATAAGCGTAGCGAATCCTATAGAGTAGCGAATCCTATAGAGTAACGAATCCTATAGAGTAACGAATCCTATAGAGTAAGCGAATCCTATAGAGTAACGAATCCTATAGAGTAGCGAATCCTATAGAGTAACGAATCCTATAGAGTAACGAATCCTATAGAGTAGCGAATCCTATAGAGCGAAATCCTATAGATAAATCGCGAATCCTATAGAGTAACGAATCCTATAGAGTAATCCTATAGAGTAAGAGTAACGAATCCTATAGAGTAACGAATCCTATAGAGTAGCGAATCCTATAGAGTAGCGAATCCTATAGAGTAACGAATCCTATAGAGTAACGAATCCTATAGAGTCCTATAGGTAACGAATCCTATAGAGTAGCGAATCCTATAGGGTGAGAAAGAATTCCAAGGGTAACCCCGTACCCAATATTAATTATTGTGTAAATATACTGTGTAAAAATAAACCTAAGTCCATTGTTATTTATACACTAAGGGAGTAAAGATAGACATAATTACCCGGGCAGTAAAACTTATGCAATGAGACTTAAATGATATTTCTGAGGCGAAGCCGAATTAAAAGTATTGATTTGGGAATTATGTCATTTCACTCGCGTGGGTTATGGAAGATTTTACCCTTAGAGGAGAAGAAAACACAAAATAATAATACCTTTAGGAATCTTTTATTACAGCAATGAAACCTACATAGAGCAAGATACAAACTACTCTGACTGCAAACAACTAGAAGCCAAAATAACTATGACAACAAGAAAACAACTATTTCTTTCCATTATATGCATAGGTTAAATGAAGGGAAAAGTATAATATGATCAATTTTCTATATTATTATACTTTTCTTTATATTTTCAGGTAATAACTCTGTCTTGTTTACATTTGCACCCTAACAATGCAAGAAAAATCATCTCCCATAATATTCAAGTTTTAAAAACTTTGATTACAATAAAAAAGAAACTAATTAATTTCATTATATTAATTGAACAAATTTCGAACGTTTCTATAATAAATAAAAGAAATGTGAAAAACCATTTCATGGCAGAATAATTTCAGAAAGTGCTACCAATTTAAATCATTGTAAACAACTGACCCAATTAAGATGATTATGTTGGCCAAACTATAAACAGGAGGAGTTATTTTAAATATAATAAATCTCTGAACTAGCTATTCAGGCTGTTAGTAATACACGCTGGAAACCAGGGTGTAAACTTTTGTTTTTATCCAGATTCGAGGTAAAAGTATAAATGAACATTGCAAAACTTTTATATGCATGTACGTTCTGAAGGTTTAGTCAATGCAAATTTTGTCCACCAAACATAAAAAAAAAATGTATCAAGTCCGAGACGTCAGTCATTGGACAGTAAGTTCCTGAGCACATTTGGATCACGAAATATTCTGTCAAATATTTTATCGTCCTAAGGTTTCAGTGACACATTTTGTGTACACCGAACTAATGTGTCGATAACGTCAGTTATTTTGTGTACATCGAACTAATGTGTCGATAACGTCAGTTATTTTGTGTACACCGAACTAATGTGTCGATAACGTCAGTTATTTTGTGTACATCGAACTAATGTGTCGATAACGTCAGTTATTTTGTGTACACCGAACTAATGTGCGATAACGTCAGTTTTTTGTGTACACCGAACTAATGTGTCGATAACGTCATTTTATTGATTTAACTGTAAGTTTTTTCTTTGTAGATTTTTGTCAGAGGGCGGAGGTGTTTGGGTAAAAGTATATTTGGCTGTGTAGAGGTATGTGGGTCGAGCTGCTGGAGTTAACCAGCTTCCCTCTCCCGCCACACTCGTCTCCTTTCCCACCCCGAGCTAGAACTGGGTCGATTAGAAAGTATATCTCCATCTCATTCCAACTACAACCGACATCAACACAGAGAAAACCTCTTTCAAACGAACGACCGACCATACACCACAAGTGCGCCAATAACACCAAAAAAAACCTAAAAACCAAAATCAAAACTTTAAACAATTTTTGTTTTTACTTTAAGATTTAAATCTATCTATGCAACAAAAGCCCGCCAAATAAACCGAACAAATACCACCTAAAACCCAAAAATAAAAAAATACAGGCTTATGGGGGAAATTAAAATGATAAAACTACTGATAAATAACCAGCGGCCACAAAAACTAAATAAACTCACAACGCCCATTCCTCCACCAATGGGCACTGTCACAGATTTGTCTCGCAGACTAATTTATTCTTTCTGAATTAAAATTTTGTAAGTTTGACTTAAAATATTCCATATACACATAGATACGTTTCTAGATACCTAAAAGGCATTTTTAGAAAATATTAGACATGGAGTCAGATAAGGCTCAATTATCGGGTCGTTTTTTTCACCATACACATACGACCTGTTGTTTGCAGTCAATTTAATAGGAGTTTTCTCGTTCCTATTTGCGGACGATAACGGGGTCCTTATTGAATCTGAATTTGACGATGTTCTAGAGCTGATACAAACACTAATTACAAAAATTATCCATGATTGGTACAATGGCAACAAATTAAAATTAAATGCTGATAAAACAGAACAAATCTACTTTAATTATAGATCTCAATTAGTTAAGTCGGTCAAGTTCTAGTTATTTATCTAGACAATAAAATTTCCGGGGAACCACATATACAACATATTTCTACAAAACCAGCCAAGTTACCATTTGTCTCTGTGGACTCCTAATCGCTTACGGAACAATGATATGGAGTAATTCTTCCTTACTAATAAATTTATTCTACAAAAGAAAGCTCTGAGAGTCATACTTAAACTCAGTCCTCAACAATCTCGTGAGGAAATATTTAGGAAACAGAGAAGAATTCTGACTCAGTACTTTCTGTTCTGCTACCAGAAACTAAAATACATACATAATAAATTAGAAGCTTTTACTAAAAACTGTCAAATTCATTCTTACGATACCAGACACAATAAAACTATCAATTAAAAAACGCCGCTTTAACAATACAGAAACATAATATTAATATTAAATATTTCGTTATAAAACTATTGAACTAATTACATCTATGAATTGAAAAATAAAACGGGCGTTCCTGGATTAACGCCGTACTCGGGGCGGCAATTCTTAAGTTTTATTTAATTTGTTTTAATTGTAACTTTAGATGAACAAATTTGATGTCATGTTTGTCAATATAATTATTTTAAAGCCAAACTCCCAGGTTTTGTTAAAAGGTTCAACTCTCTGGCAAACATACAATGGCAGTTGCGATAATAACAAATACACAAACATACACATATTATATGAACAAAATATTATATAGTAATATCAATAATATAAAAAAATATTTACTTCAATGGAAATAAATGGAAACAAAAACATTATTGACCTTAATTAAGTATTTTTTTAATGATTTCTCATTAATAATATATATATATATATATATATATATATATATATATATATATATATATATATATATATATATAATATATATAATTCAGAAATTTAAAAACCAGTTTATTGCTAAGTTATGTTAAAATAATCAAGATTGCCAACTTAAATATTCGTAAAACCCAATTAATAAAGATTTGTTATGAATATTAAATTGACTGCACTGGGGTACATTGGCTCTATGGGGTCACATTATAAGTTCCGATAATGAGTTCCTGAAAAAAATTCTTCGCTAAGAAAATTAGCTTTAACATCAGTTAATTTCATGTCCCCTCCCCAGATGTAAAAGTTCTTACAGAAATAGGGCCTTTGTTCTAAAAAAAAAACACTACAATAGTTATTTGTGTAACTAGGCAGGAAAATGGAATATTACTGACTAGTAACGAAGTTAGCCCCCGAGCCGAAGGCGAGGGTGTGCTATCTAAATTACCTGCAGAGGCAAAGCCGAGGAAGGCAAATATACGAGTCAGTAATGTTTCCTTTCC
Source organism: Microvelia longipes (assembly GCA_018340805.1). NCBI lineage: Eukaryota > Metazoa > Arthropoda > Insecta > Hemiptera > Veliidae > Microvelia > Microvelia longipes. Next base: position 53,021,053 of record JACMZG010001870.1, on the reverse strand, counting down.
TGCCTCGTTCCACACAATATTTTATCTGCGAAACAGTGCAATAAATCAAAACTAGCATTCTTGAAAAACTTATTACGTTCGTATAATGTTTTATATTTAGATTTTCTTTGACTGATAATACAGATCTTATCATCGAGAAAGTTGATCACAGAGTAGCGCTAGATTTTGTGTTTGACAGTTCTTTTAAATACGCTAACACAACGTTTCACTTACATTCTTTTCTTTTTTCTCTGAGCACCATTCTTTGAACACTTCATATGCTTTGACATACCTACTTCCTGATTTGCCGGGTAGTAGGCTCTCTTTGGCATTTTTAGCTATTTCCAAAACATCCGACGGGGTATGTTCGAAGAGTTCGTCTATATCTTCGACGATATTCATCACAAAACGCTATAGAATCGTTATAGAATAAACTAACTTTTAAACTGTATTAAATACGGGTTCGAATGATAAAAGTAGTAAATGACTTGACAAAAAAAATAAGGTAATAAACCCAAGACAAAAAGTGTTGCCTTTCATATAACCAATAAAATTTATTTCTAATTAAAGATTTACATTACAAACTGTTTTATTTTAATTTTAATTAGTTAAATGATGTAATTATTCATTACATAAATTATTAAATAAATTCAATAGGTTTTTTATTATTAACTAATCATGCTTACAAAAATTATCTATTAACTTTCTTTACCAGCATAGGCAGGGGCGGCTGGGAAATGCTACTTTCCTGCCTAGGCAGGTAAAGTGCAGTCATTCATGACTAATTACCAGCCGATCTGGGAAATGCTACTTTCTCGCCTAAAATTAGTTCAGTAATGCTTCATTTTCCTGCCGTGAGCAGATAAATGCATTTATGGCAAATTAGTGTACTAATGCAGTAGTAACTAGTGCTTAATTTTCAATCATTTCAAGACAGGAAAATGAGTCATCAATTTTAGATTTATGGGCAAAAATCACATCTCTAATCTTCCAGTCAGATATTACCTGCCTAATGTGATAGGATTTCATTTAAAATACATCTACTGCTTGAAACTCCCAAGGCAGTAAAGTACTATTTTCCTTACCGATCAAGTTAAATTTAAAATTCGTATTTATTATAGCACTTGACGCCTAGTTTTAATTTAACATCAGAGACTTAATGTTGTTTTTTTTATTTAATTTCAAACATAAAATGTAAAATTAATTAATATAGAATATTAAGAGATATAATCAGATCGTCTTTCATTAGGAAAATTAAAAAGCAGAAAACAATAATCACAACACAGCTAAATTTAACAATTTAGAATCGAATAAAATTTGAATTCATCAAACTTTTTTGAAACACGTTTTTGTGAATTCTGAATTCTTAAAGTAAAACCACGAGAAAATAGAAAATATTGTACGCAACAGGGAAGGAAAGGAATTATCATTATCCTTCTCGGTTTGGCCTTTAGAGCTCACTCTCTCTTTCAGCTCGGGAGCATTCTAATTTATAAGAATTGTCAGTAAAATTCGATATTTCTGCCAAGTGGATAAAAAGGAAAAATGATTTATTTGGAGAAAAAAAATGAACTGTACAAAAATAACATTAACATAGAAACATAGGTATTTGCGTTCAGATTCTTTTTTCCATCTCTAGAATGAATAAATCAGATCGTGCTTAATTTTACTCAAAACCCAACGTATCAAGAAAAGCATTAAAATACTAACCTAGAAAGCAGGGGTAAAACGCCAATAAAAATTATTAAATGGAATTTTAGCGAAAATTTTAAAAGACCAGTGAATACAAAGTGGTCGTCCTTTAAAACGAGTCGGGACCTGTTAGAAGCCAGAGGTTCTAGCAAGCACGGATTGGCTAAGATGTAGTCAATCTTACGCAATCCTACCCAGCTCAGAGTAGAATACGAGTCCTTGACTCGTTTCTGAGCGAGATGTTGTATCGGACATGAAAACCAGCCAGCAAGTAAACAAACCAAATAGATCGGTTGTATTAGAAGCAGTAGCACTGAGAGGGAAATCACTTGTTTAGTAACTAGACTTTTTCAATTCAAGTAATTAGAAGTTCAGAACTTAATGCCGCATTATCACTTTCTCTTGCCGTATAGAGCAACAACAACAATCAGGTATGTTTGGCGAATTTCCAAAGGTGGAAACAGCGTGAAAGGTAGGTGGAGAGAGAGGTGGTTTATTTAAAAGAGAGTCGCCACTGACCAAACAAACATTATATATATATATATATATATATATATATATATATATATATATATATATATATATATATATATATTATTATAATAAATATATATATAATATATATATATATATATATATATAATATATATATATATATATATATATATATATATCTGTGTGTGCGTATTTAAATAAATGAAAAAAGTAAAGAGATATTTATTAAATTTATTAATAGCCAACATGACAAGACAAGCCTGCTACTATAAAGAAATATTACAAGAGGATACAATATCCACTCTATTTGTCGCGACATCTTATATAACAAATACTAATAAAAAAAAGTAAGAGCACAGTCCGAGGATCGAACCTGGGACCTCAAAAGCCAAAATCGAGTGCTTATACGAATATGCGAATGAAGAATAAACGAATTAACCCTAGGTATCAACTGGGATAGAGGTAGGTTTTGTTTAGACAATGATAACCTTACTTAATTATTAACTTAATCAATTGCAAGACTTTTAATTCATATACTAAGCTCATTATTAGTTACATCATAAAATAAAAACAATCCATAAAATTTTCACACAACGTAATAAAACAGTGTAAATAAAGTAACAATGAAAACAATAAGATAGACAAGAAACACGTAAGAAAACTAAATAATATGCAGGAGAAATTAAAAACAACTAAAATAACTTTGATACAAGGCCTAAGCGTTAACCAAGGAATATAGTGACGGTATTGAAGAACATTACTTGAGATTTAGTAAAACTTTATTAGCATAAAAAATAAGTCTTACTCAATCTCAAATAATGTTCTTGAATGCCTCTACTACAGTTGTTGATTTTTGACGTGCCAAGCTACCAACTTAAATTCAAACTGGGTAAGTTTATGGAATTTATATTTAGATGAAAATTATGATTGTTTCAAACCAACCAAACATAAATTAAATTAAGATTCTATGCTTTGGAAAAAATAATGGCATGTGTTGACATATTATTTTTAATTGTTATTACGCTATATATTATTTTTATTTGATTGTGTTTAAGGTTTATATAAAGCGATGGACGTGTAGACCATATCTTATTATTTATTTATAAATAAAGTGAGAAGAATTTCCAGTGTTACCAACCATGAATTGAATTGATACAGTAAACCTAAAGGTTTGCTGCTTTAGGATTATATGAAAATGTTAAGACGACACGAGTATAAATGACAGGATACCTAGGCAGGTAAGAAAAGGCATTTCCTGGGTCCACACGAGTCAAAATATGACGTATAGCGAGGTATTCCTCTGCTAATATAGCCAGTAAAGGTTATACCAGAGCTATTTCTACGAAACATTCATCAGAGGCTATACAAGAGGGATTTATTCAACTAAAATAAAATGTTCTGTTTTTTAGCTTAGGTTAAAGTTATGGATTTAATTAGTTGAAAGTCAGCCATAATCAGCGAGGAAAGCATATTGGTTTCACTGCGCCATCTGAGGAGTGGGGACAAAATGAACCAATAGTATTCCTTCTCTCGGTAATTATTGTCGGGCTGTCAAATCAACAAAACTATTATGGGGTAACAATTATTAGGTGTATTTATTTATTAAAATTGTTTATTCACTCAAAGAAAAATTATGACAGCCACCTGTTGCTTCAAGTAAAAAGCTTCAGAACAATAGGGTTTCTTGAAATGTCCTTGGAACACATTAATTACAGTGAAACTAGAACGTTTCTGTATTAAAAATATCAGGCTCGGCCTCATATACACGGATAAACGTACCCAAGCCGAACCTAGGATCAAAAACGAGGATCGACCCAGGATCAAATTACGATCCCATATTGTAATGTATACAGTAATCCGCTATTATGAGGGTCGAAAAAAAATTCAACTCAATTTCAAAAACAAATGTGTTCCATTTTTTTTTTACACATTCTTAATAAATACGATAAAGAACAGAATGCTTAACCTATCAAGATCAGAAACAGATTTATTAAAACACTGCAAAGTCGTTGTAACGAGTCAACCTATAAACTTAGATAAGGAGGATTTCAAACCAATAGCTCAGATATTCCCGTTAGTAAAATTATGAAGTTAAATATGGAAGTTTAACCCTTTCATATGAAATTTAGTACAAAACTAAATAAATCAAATCTGTGGTAGAAAGAACAGATTTTAAAACTAATAGTCGTTGTCATCAGTTAAATTTTGTTAAGTCAAATGAGGACGAGTTTAAAATTACTCGTATCAGCGAAATATCAATTCAGATTTAAGGCATGGAACCTACGTAAGATAAAAATAGATGAAACAGCTATCACTCGGTCTCAAAGTTCAAATGAGAAATAGTTTAGACATAATGTATCTGTATTAAAATCTTTTACACTATCAGGTCGATTAAAGTTAAGAAACATGTGTTTCTACATGTACATGTATTCAACAAAGTACTAATGCTAATGAAATTTTCCTGTTACGTACTTATGTATGAACATGTATGTATGACTTATGGTAATGAACATGTAGTGTGGTATGGTATGTTACGAGTAGTATGGTACTGTAAATGTTACGAGGTACTTATGGTAACATGTCTAGTTACGAGTACTATTGGTAAATGTACAGTATGTTATGAAACATGTATGTACTTACGGGGTACTTATGGAACAGTATGTTACCGAGTGTATTGGTAGGTAAAAACATGTATGAGTACTATGGTAATAAATGTATACGAGGTAGTACGGTAATTAAAACAATGTATGTTCGAGTACTTATGGTAATGACCATGATTATGAGTACTATGGTAATACATGTATTTCGAGTACTTATGGTATAACATGTATGTTACGAGGTTACTAATGTAATGAAACTTATTATAGTTACGAGGTATTATGGTAATGATATATATGTTCGAGTACTGGTATGAACGTATGTTACGAGGTATGTATGACATGTATGTTTAACTGTACTTATGGTAATGAAACATGTATGTTACGAAGGTACTACTGGTGATGAACATTGTGGTATGAAACATGTATGTTATTGTGGTGATGAAAATGTATGTTACTAAGTGCTTGAATATCAGGTGCTTAAGCATAACTGGTACAGTAAGTAACAAAATGACCTTTAGGCAGGGGCAAGACGATCTATCTAAAAACCCGATAAGTAGTAGGCTTATGACAATTTTCTTTAAGAGTTCTAACTTATCTTTTTAATGATACACAACTTGACTATTATTTACTTATGTTAGTCACTGTGATTAAAGGCAAAAGTGAGTCATGTTCCGTATTAAAGGCAAAAGTGAGTCATGATTATCTGTATTAAAGGCAAAAGTGAGTCAGGAAGTTATGTTAAGGCCTAATTTGTCATAAATCAAGGGGGCAGACTCATTTATTAAGACACATTGGTGCAAAACTCAAGCATACACAAGTATAGAATCAGAATTACAGAATTTACAAAAATTACAGTTAACATTCAGTAAAATTTCAAAAGTTTACAAAAAAATGAAAACTCATTAGACCAAGCTAAAAACTAATATACACACAAACTGCTATCAAAAGTTTACAACAACTCAGCATTGCAGTTGATTTGAATATGAATAGTATATGTGTACAGTAATATGACTAGTACAAGTAATTATGCTAAAGTAATAAATATGACTAGTAATAGTACAAGTAATATGACTATAATAGTACAATGATAGTAATAGTAGATGAACAGTAACGTAAAATTGGACTAGTAATAGTACAAGTAATATGACTAGTTAATATAAGTATATGATCAGTAATAGTACAAGAATATGACTAGTAATGCCATGCTAGGGCGAAGGCTTTGGTTTTTTGAAGTAGGCAAGTTTTGAAAGTTTTAAAGCCAGGAAATTTTAAGAAAATATTGGGATGGGAATATCTTTCAGAGAAAAGAGATTGATAGACTTAGATATGTGTAGAAAGAAGAGTGTGTTAAATGTGGAACTTCTTGGGAGAGGAAATGGGGATTTTTTAAAAAAAGTGTATTGGTTATTATTATATGGCTTTATTGTTGATTATAGCATAGAAAGATGATAATGTTGTCATAAGAGTATAACAAGCCATTCAAGCCAAATAGAATACCACCTACTCGCACATTACGCCACTTCTAAGACGTATGTCCCTAATTCGAAAACGACTATTACATAGCAATAAGAGTATTAAACAAGAAAAAGAGAAGAGCCAAGGAATTTTGAAGATTACAAGAATGCAACACCTGATTTCATATGATCCCACCTACTCCGCATTCCACACAGTCCTGATAGGCGAGAAGGGGGGGGGGGTTACTTAATTCCATGCTATAGTATAATCATACAGCACCTGTAAATCGAATTCCACCTATTTACACCACTGATAGCAAGTGTGTCCCTGATTGGAGAATTCTTTCTATTGGAACTGTTAAGTGAGAACTCATGGAATTTACAGTATTCATGGAATAAACAAAATTTAAGAACCTAAAAAACTAAACTAATTGAATTCAGGGTACATGGAAAGTGTTGCACCTGTTAGTTGTGGTATCACTAGTATAGCTTTCTTGGTGTCCCAATTTTGGGTTCATAAGCGAAATCACATTTAAGATATTGCACAACAAAATAAGAAACCAAAAAATTTTAAAATTTTAGAGAAAATGTAGAGTATGTTATCGGGGTACACATTACTGTTGCACCTGTAATGTAGTACTTCCCAGGGAGTCCCAATCATAGGAAGGTGTCCTGCTTCGATGTTCTCATTACATTTAAAGCGATTTCACGTAAATTTGTACGAACTCACCTGTAATTCTTTATTGGTATTATCCTTGTGACTGGCAGCTCGTATAATTCCACCTCTCCATGGCCACTCACTAATTTTAGCAATTTTCAACTTGGTACTATAGGCACTCACAGACAGAAATCGTTTACCAACGATCTCTTCACGAACTTTATAAGCCATGGTATTTTTTTTGCACTGAATTTACTGTTTCAAAAAAACATACACTTCACTTCATAACGTCATTTTAATCGAACGTAAGAAACAACACTGATAGAGAATGAGAATTTAGGGAAATTTTGTTACATTTAGGGACATTATTTTTTTAAAAATTGTTATGGTTACTATAAAAAAAAATTAAAAACACAAATACAATCCAATTTAAGAGTTTCTTTTAAGGACACAAAACCGTTGTACACGGGCTGATAGCGAGACCCACATTCCCCTTCGGGAGGCAGCGCGCAACTCGACTGAGATACCCCACTATGCTATGCGCACCTCCCCTCTACAGTGGTCACGTGATCAAAACAAAGTGACGTCACTCTCCCCACAAAAATCCCGCTAAGCAAGTAAAATCGAGCCAGTCTCTCAAATATGGCCGTCGCCTAACCTTTACCGTCTATCTCGGAGCTTTTTTTATATAGACAGAAATTTAGTTGATTAATTTTAGTTATTTTAAATGTAATTGTTTACAAACGTCTTTCATTATGATTAGTGCACTTATTTCACGTTTAATTATGTAAGTAATTTTCTATTTTAATGATAAATTATGAAATTGAGTTTGATCGAGGAAAAAATAACGACTTTCCTACCTGTCTCCCAGCTGACGCTAAAGTTTTTTGGATATAATAAAATTTAAACATTATATTTAATGAATAAAGCTAACATTCTTTAATTTTATCATATGAATATCAAATTGTATTGGGTTATTGCAAAATCGAACGATTAGTTAGTTCAATATTTTCAAGAAGTGCCCTTTGCTTCTCAAATTCTAACCTAAATGAAATTCGAAGAAATTTGATTTTGACATTGAAATTTTTTGTCATATTTGATATTGATAATATTTGATTTGTAAAGATCCTAATTTGTATCAAGTTAGATATAAAGATATCCAATTTCTTCATTATTAAATATATTAAAGTAACTTGATTCTATTGATGATCTTCGAGATTTTTTTGTTTCGATCAAATTTATTTTATTACTGCATATTATTAGTTAAGAAGATTATAATACGCTCTTTCCTTTAGTTGGGCTCAGTCTATTAAAACAGTTTTATGCCCTTGTTATTAATTAAAATTTAATCATAATTTCGGTGTGAAATTGTTTAAATCTTGTATAGAAAGAAAACTTTTCCTGTCTCTTGCTACCTGGTTGTGTCAGAGAGATTTTCCTGTCTTAATTTGTCTAAACATTTATCATTACATAATTGTTGATCAGACTTTGACTGTGAGACAAACATTCTTGGGAAACTTTCTTTAATCAAGTTGCCATGTTTTTGATAAGGATGATAAGAGACAAGGATGAGACCTGTAATTACTCTATTCATTCATAGAGGTACTATTACTAGAGTGGCTGTTGGTTGCATTTGCAAACATCATTAAAGCAACCTGAATACATTTGATTATTAATATTGTCAAGGAAACACGTACACTATACAACGTTAAAAACATAGAGATATATTACTGGAGGGGGCATAGCCTGTCTCATTACATTGAGAGTTCGAAACATCTTTTTTGGGCTCTCAGGGGCTCTGTATAACCTCATGGAAACCTCCTTCAAGGGCGAGTTAAGGTTATAATAAATCAATTGTTTTCGGCTGCATGAGCATGGCTTGTGTTTTGATTTATATTTTTAACGTTTTGCTATATAAGTTACTGTAATGTTGTACTCATTATTTGATTATATTTATAAGCGAAGGTGGTCAGGTTACTAGGACCCAGGTCAGGTTATAGGATCCCTCTAGTAATAATACCTCTATGGTTAAAAACATTTACAATACAAAGCAAAGCTAAAACATGGTGAAAAAAGCGGAGATTTTTTTTAATTATAACCTAAGCTCATCATTTGAGGATGCTACTCAGGTAGCATATAATAGACAGGTTTGAAAGCCCTGAAAACAGGCCCGTGGCCAGCCAAAACTTATAGGGGGGGGGCAAATCTAGAGGGGTGAGAAATTCACACAACTTATAAGGGAATTCTACTGAAATCTACTTTGTCAGAGAAGGCGACATGTTTTTCCAGCCTGGCCCCTACCTGGCTACGGGCCTGCTGGACGTTGATTCAAGCCCCTCAATGTATTGATAAAGTTTTATCTAACCCTCGCTAGATATTTATTGAGACTCCTACTTTGACTGATATAAGAATTCGACCACAGTGGTAGAAAGAACTATAATATAGTCATCTTTTGTTATATAAACTGAACTTAATGTTAGTAGGTGAAATGTTAAAACTCTTAAAAGCAAACTAGGGCATGGATAAAATCTTACGTCAGGGAGTTGGTTATTATATGGAGGTTAAAGTACTTAATGTGCCAATATAATGATAGCTCATGCCTCCAGGGTTTGGCTGATCTAGTGATAATAACTCTCAGTTGGGCCTAATAATATTTAACTGATAAGACTGTGTTTTATAGGTTCCTAATGTCATAGTTTCTATCCGAATAGGATGTTATCCCAAAACCAAAATGTAAGGACTTCTGTTGTTCTCTGCTAAAGGTTTAAAGCTAGTTATAATGTATAGTCTTTTGGGAGATAGACCTTGGGTGGTTGTGTAGTGGCGACTGTCAAGCTCGGAGAACTAATTTTAATAATTTATTATTTAAGCAATAATCTACATTAGTTAAGAGCATCTTCTAGGATGCAGACCTCCATGGTCTCAAAAGGTTAACCATATAGGAGGTTATTGCTGCAGCATTACAATGTTTTCCTCAATCATGCTGTATTGCAGCAAGGTGGCTGTTAGAATCCTAAATTTATAGCAGAGATCCTAATTCTGAAGCCAAGCGTGGAGCAAAACCTAGCATATCATCGAGATGCTTCATTTTGCTGCATACATGTATCCGTCATTTTTATCAATGCTTTATTTTAATTTATTCTCAATTAAGTTCAAGGATATTTTAAGTTTTAACATGCACTTTTAATGCTATTTTATAAATTTCCATGGTGATTTTTTTGAACTTAAGTGACATATATCCACCTATTACCTTCGTTTCAAAAACATTGTTTCGGCTTGCACCGGGAACATTGTGTTAGAGGAAGAAGCAGCTCCATAATGGAAAGTGTTGATGAAGTAAAAGAACTTGCTAGGAGTTTAAAACCAAGATAAATAATCAAATTGAGTTGTTCACTTGTACCAATGACTGCGACAAAAAATAAAATCTGTATTTGTTTCATAAAAACGAATATCAACACTTTTAGGTCACTGTTCTTCTTTCTATAATGTGTGACTTATCATTTATAAATAAATTAAATTAAAAACCTCTGGTTTTACATAATCTTTTTTATTATAAAATAGTGTTTATTTGGGGTGAGCCCAGGTGGTATAAGTTTATCACTTCCTCGTTCAATGATATGACAGTGTCAGTCATACAATATGTATCATGAAACAGTTTACAGCTGGTTTGAATGTTTATGCTCTAATGGATTGTATTGCACAATACACATGAAACAACCTTGGGTAACACTGGACTGTACCTCGTCTTGTAGTTTTGCCTAATTTGGTCATCAAGTTTCTAGTTTGAGAGTTTTATGAAAGTGATTGATAGTTTGTTTTATTTATAAAGATATAACGCATAGAGATAGATGGCTGTGAGGTGAAATCTTGATCAACAAATTACCTTATATGAGAAGGTTACATGTGGCCAAAATATGTCAAAGCAAAATAGTCATGTAGTTTAATGTCATAAAGCACTGCCATCTCTGTTATAGACTAAACTAAATCCACCTCATCCCATTGTTATATTAACAGTTTAATAAGGTCTTGCACCATAGATTACCACAGAAGTAAATATTCTATCTATTCTCATCAAAAATATATTTTTTTTTAGAAAAATATAGTAAAAGATCTTTTAAACAAAAGATTTAGGTGCAATGTGTTAATTCAGTGCTTTTAAAGTAATCTGACTTTAGTATGGTGTAGCACTTGGCTACAGGGCTGGTAGACTGAATTCTAATATATCTTTAGTAATAACCATCTCTTACAGATATATTGGTACATTGAGATGCTAATGATCTCATTAGTGGGGGGGGGGGGGGGGGCTCAAGCTTTTTTAAAGGACTAGTAAGAATGGTTGATGACTCTTAGAGATACAAGTACATAGGGCATATCTATCTTATATATCTGTATTGGGCAGGCTGAAGCAGTCCTAAGAGGAGCTGTAAAATGATTTTTAAACTCTTCAAGTTCCTTGTATAGGCTAATATAATGCTTCATTATCACACCTCACTACCAACTGTCTGTATACTTTACATGAATACATAAATATTGTATAATTTGATAACGAGATTGTATTCTCCACAGCTGTTAAGTTTGGAACAATATAAATATTTCAGTTATTTCACAATTATTCGTATGTTTTAAGGTTAGCCAAAATGTATTATTTCCTTGTTAACGTTATTTCTTGTTGTGTTCTTATGTGGACCTGTGAGGACCAATCCATTTCTAGTAAGGTTGGAAGTGTCACTATTAAAATTTCCGATGAAAACTTGCTAAATTGGTATTATTATTACATAAAAAACATTTGTATTGAAGTGGAACTAAAGGCAAGTTACACGCTCTATCGAACAGGTTGACTCAGGTTGTGAACTCATAATTGAATTGAATCATATTTGATTAGATGTCATTGTTGTTGTGAAACATATCCTTGTATTGCATTTATTAAAGTGTCGTAAAATTTTATTATGTATGGGCTCCTTGGTGCGTTCCTTTATTTATTTATTGTTGCTCAATAAATGAAAGCAACTGACTCATCTACACTGAAACATTTTGCTACGAACATTTGACTCCTTACTGATTATTTTTTGTTACTAAATAAATGAAATTATGGCTGATGTATTAAATGGCTTTGTCCACCTGTCCTGACAGATCACTGAGATATTCTGTACTCTTGAATGCTCTTACTTCTTTGTTTACCTGTTTAATTATCTTTACACATAAAGAATGAGACTCATTTCCTTGGGACTGGATCCGTTGAAAAGACACAACATAAATTATAATCAGTAATGGCTGACTCATTAATGTTCTCAGCGTATTTTCTTTAAAAAAATCGCTAATACGGTGGCTCGTATGGGGGAATGTGACCAAAACTAGGTCTTACATATACGCATGTTTATATGTAATATATATATATATATATATATATATATATAATATATATATATATATATATATATATATATATATATATATATATATATATAATATATATATATATATATATATAATATTATATATATATATATGTGTGTGTGTGTGTGTGTGTGTATTTCTAGTGAATTTTTGTAAGCTCTGTAAGCTCTCTATATCTTGAACGGATACACATTTTTATATCAAACTTGATACAAAAATCAACCTTACAAAGGACAGGACGATAACCCTATGAAAAAACAAGTTGTTGCAATCATAAACCCGGATTGTAGAGTCAGAAAAATTTTAAAAAATCTTACAATTTTTCTACGCAATAAGTGATTATATATGTATTTTTTTAACTGAATCGAATTAAAAACTTTTCTTTGGAGATCCGATAAGATTACAAAACTAACACTACTGCTCAGTTTAAAAAGCATGTACCGGAAACTTAAGCAAGAAAGAGATTGATAAGCGAGAAAGCACGCATTTGGAAGAAAATTCGCGGATCTCCGCGCCAGAATTTTTAAAGTACCTTTAGTTTAACATTTGTACTGGTGGAGGAAAAGTATCCC